>JAZGTK010007088.1:0-19835 GCA_036877625.1 Ambastaia sidthimunki | reverse complement strand
GTGTGTGTGTGTGTGTGTAGGAAGGCCTTCCCTGTTTCCTGATACACAGGAAAACAGGATCAGCACAATGTCTATAACGACAGTTTTACACATTCGTCATGGTGTTGAATTTCAGACTTTTAGTGACTGACTCATTTCTGATTCATTGCACATTCAACTCATCAGTGTGGACACAGTCTGACACACTGCAGATGGTTTGTGTAGCTGCAGGATCAGCGATATATATCCACCAGCAGCTAATTCCAGACAAGAGTCTGTGTAAGCCATCTAAACCCCAGTCATCATGACAGAAACTTCCCAAGTTCTCATGCCATTCCAAGCATCACAGCGTATCCTAATCCCCTCCTTCTGTTTTTCCAAGACATCTGCTTCCAGGTTCACCACCCTGAACCCCTGAACTGTATATTCAAAAGAGGCGTCAACAGCAGCAGACAAACAAAACCACTAACTTGCCAACAAAAACCAGACACTAGTATTACCCACAAATGCCAGACAATCAGCACATAAATACACTGAGTTATGACCTCTGACAGGTTACCCACCCACCACAGCTACACGTGCATTAAAACTGATCTTTTATAACACAAACTACCCACCACGAGTTACAGGCTGAAAGTTAATCATAAACTAGGCTGATATGTCATAACAACGACATTTTCACAAGATGAAATAAGGAAACGACACGCAACATGAAGAAATGAACTTTTAGAGAAGTATGCTGACCGGCTTCAGTGTTGTTCACTGTAAATCAGGTACTGAAATATCCAAACCAGGAAGAAAACACTTGCATTTATTTAAACAAAAATAAAGACGCTCTTAAGTCAATGAAAATAACATGAAATAAATGAAACGCTCCGTCATAACGTTAGAAATCCAACTTACGTGTTTCACATCTGTTCATCTCACGCGGAATGAACTGAAATAAAGCCCTTAAAAGTGTTCAGAGTGATGTTGAGTTTAAACTCAATCTGCTGATGTGAACTGAAGTCATGTTTCATGCTCTGTTAGCTCAGCCGGCTAAACCCTCAGCTGAGGAAACTTCCTATCCATTCACGTCCACTGCGACTATAACACACAGTTACCAAGTAACAATAAATCCAGCAACAATGTAACAACAGTCAGCGTTTATATTCCGGACAGTGGATGCATTTCATGAAGCGTTGTTTCAATGTTTGTTGAAGTGTGTGATCGCGCTGTCACTTCAGTTCCTCATCTGAGCTTCTGTTCTCCAGCGCCACTCAATAAACCAGATGTTCTCATAACAGCACTCCCGAAACCCCAATACAACCCTTCATTACTTCACCCTGCTGTTGAACTCAAACACTGTATGATCAGACAAACACTGTGAGATCAGACAAACACTGTAAGATAAGACAAACACTGTATGATAAGACAGACACTGTATGATAAGACAGACACTGTATGATAAGACAAACACTGTAAGATAAGACAAACACTGTATGATCAGACAAACACTGTACGATAAGACAAACACTGTATGATAAGACAAACACTGTATGATCAGACAAACACTGTATGATAAGACAAACACTGTATGATAAGACAAACACTGTAAGATAAGACAAACACTGTATGATCAGACAAACACTGTAAGATAAGACAACCACTGTAAGATAAGACAAACACTGTATGATAAGACAAACACTGTATGATAAGACAGACACTGTAAGATAAGACAAACACTGTATGATAAGACAAACACTGTAAGATAAGACAAACACTGTATGATAAGACAGACACTGTATGATAAGACAAACACTGTAAGATAAGACAGACACTGTACGATAAGACAACCACTGTAAGATAAGACAAACACTGTATAATAAGACAAACACTGTATGATAAGACAAACACTGTATGATAAGACAAACACTGTATGATAAGACAGACACTGTATAATAAGACAAACACTGTATGATAAGACAAACACTGTATGATCAGACAAACACTGTAAGATAAGACAGACACTGTATGATAAGACAAACACTGTATGATAAGACAGACACTGTATGATAAGACAAACACTGTATGATAAGACAAACACTGTAAGTTAAGACAAATACTGTATGATAAGACAAACACTGTAAGTTAAGACAAATACTGTATGATAAGACAAACACTGTATGATCAGACAAACACTGTAAGATAAGACAGACACTGTATGATCAGACAAACACTGTATGATAAGACAGACACTGTATGATAAGACAAACACTGTAAGATAAGACAGACACTGTATGATCAGACAAACACTGTATGATCAGACAAACACTGTATGATAAGACAGACACTGTATGATAAGACAAACACTGTAAGTTAAGACAGACACTGTAAGTTAAGACAAATACTGTATGATAAGACAAACACTGTAAGTTAAGACAAATACTGTATGATAAGACAAACACTGTATGCTGAACGTGAGACGTACTGTCTGCTCTCTGAAAGACTGAAAATGAACTGATCTAAGTATTAAAACAATTATCCCGTCAACACTGAATACATGAATCAATATTCCTTTTATAAAATGATTGGTTGATTTTATACTGGTATGTTATATTGGTTGATTTCAATGGTTGTCATGACATGAGTGTTAAAAACAAAAGTGTAGAAAACAGAATGGGAACAAAACATATTTTAAATGTCCACCGCACTGTTTATTGAGTCGACTCATATTTCTTGTAACAGGTTTGTTTCCAAAGAACAATAATACAGTAAGACACAGAGGGGATGTAAACTTGTACTGCAGTAAGACAGTATTCAAGGTCAGACACAAGACAAATTAAACAAACAATCGAATCAGACACGGTGTTCATGAGGACTCAGAGCAGCTACCAAGTGTCACTTCTGATTTAAAAACACACAGAGTTTAACATCAATGATGTGTGTGTGTTTAATCTGCCGTCAGACCCTGTTTGATCAGGGTCAGCTCATAGCAGTGGGTCTCATAACGATACGCCATGCGGATCTGAGCCACGTTGGTTTTGCGGATGTCGTTGCCTTCGGGTCCATCCTTCAGGTAGTTAGTGCCAAGAAAGTGTATCTTCTCCTGTTTGAATGAAGAAAATGATTATTACGTATAGAGAGATTATCATATAGACTTTCAGACATTTAAATGTAAACAAAATGTTGTTGTGTAATCTCTGGATCAGGGATTATCACAGGAATACTGCCTCACCTCAGCAGACAGGCCGCTCTGTAGGACACTGTTCCTGGCGATCTCACACATGTCACAGGTGCTGAGTTTAAACACCTGAGCTGCAATGGCATATTCCTCCATTAGAGGCTCCTGATGAGATCAGATCAGATCACTGAATCAAAGAAAGCAATGCGTGAATGTTTTAATTTGTGCTGATGATTCTAGAAGGAAAAGCTCACTTTAGTGTAGTGGAACTGCATGGGGTCATCAGTGGACAGAGACACCATCAGACCCTTCTTATGAAACTCCAGCAGAGGGTTCTTGTTGTACTCCAGGAAGAGGCTGTTGTTACTCAGTGGAGACATGGCGATGGGAATCTGGGTCAGATAATACAGGTACTGCAGGACAGGACTCTGTGGACCATTACAAGACAGACACACAGTACATACAGGTGGTCATGTTGTTTATTTAACAGTACTTGTATGGTGTTTTTGGTCTTGTTTGGCATTCTTTCTTAAACTACACTGTGTCTCGTTGGCCTATTCTATTTGTAAGTTCTTATTTCAACACTGGAGATACACAGTTAAATTCAATAATGATGCAGTGTGTCTTTTGTTTCTTGCTTTATCAGTGTATTTTAAGGAGGGGGGTAAGATGAAAGTTGCCCCTTGTTGGTGAGGGTAAGTGGGCTATTAACCTTCTTGAGGTTGAGACCATGAGAGATGTTGTCAGCAGTCATGAAGCAGGCCAGCAGGTGAGTTACAGCTCCAGCTTCTCCACAGTGAGGTCTGAACTGAAATGTGTTCATACCTCTCTCCCTGAAAACCACAAACACATATACAATAAACTAACAAACATTTCCTATCATGATCTCCTGCCCAGGTAACAGGGAATGTTCTCAGAACGTTGGCAAACATTCTGTCAAAGTTGTTGCAATGTTCTCACAAAGTTCTCAAATGCATTACTGCAGTTAGTGTTAAGTAAAACCTGTTCATACAAACTAAAATTGTTAGCTGTGTTTGCATTGTTAAAATTGTTTAAAGTCTCATATCTCTGGCCTTTCTTTCTATATTATTGACACACTTACTTGCGCAGCTGGTTTAACCGGGCAATGTTTGCATACATGTAGTAAATCCAGTAAGTGTATGATGGGTTTTTTACGGTGTCCCACTTCTCAGGCTTGGGACTCTTGATGGAGAACATGTGACCGCTGTGTTTGGACTCATCATCCACACTGTCAAAGCCTGTGACCTTCAGAGACCCAGAACACAGATGAGAGGTGAGAGAATAGACTCATCAGATCTTTAGTACTGCTGGACTTGTTTTATATACTGTATAAATGACAGAGCTTGTCTCTTCACTCATGCATTCACTGATATTTTAGATTCTCTTACATGCTTCAAGAAGACACTGAGCTCTGGGTTGGATTGTGGGTCAATGGTGGCCTGGAAAACTGGAAGGAAGATGTTTTCCAACATCTTTCCAAAGTGTGGCACAAAGTTCCTCCCTCTGAAAATGTCACTAAAGGAAAAATAAGAGGTATACCGTTACAGACAAAGACTAAAGCCTTTTGCACACTGATCTATGTTTTCTGTCCTTTATGTTTTTTGCTAGTCAGAAACTAGCTAAACAGGTTTACGTACTAGATTCTTGGCACTTGAATCATCCACTTGAGCTGAGGAGAAAAGACTCTGTGTTTGTTAAACCAGCTCGCAAGTTTTGTCCACTCATTAGAGTTACTGCCGTAGATGGACAGTCTGGGTTCTGCGTACTGGTATCTGGCATCTTCTAGGTCACTTGCCACTTCCTGTGAGGTCCAGACATTAGGATGGTTTGATTGGATTCTCATTAGTGCAAATGTGGCATAATAGCACAGTAAACTGAATTCTTACCTTAATAATGGTTGCAAAGTATTCTCCAGATATATGATTCTCAGTCTTCAGATAAAGGTCACGCAGCTCACTGGCTCCCACTGGATTGTATTTGGCATTGAATTTATCAAAGCGCTGGAAGGTTTGTCTGCCCTGCAATAAATAATCACAAATATTAATTCTTGTCACTAATCAGAAATGCTAAGCATGCTTTAAAGCAATTGACTTCCATTGTATGGACCCAAAACCACTGAGACATTTCTTTTTTGTGTTCCACAGGTTTAGAATGACATTAGGGCCATTAAATGATGGAATACTTTTCATTTTAGTAAACTATCGCTTTAAGCAAGCTGAAGCTACGCTGGGTGGTTTCTGTAATTTGTGTGATGTCTCAGAAATAGACGTCAGAACACATGAGGAATCTGTATGAGTTTACAGCAGTTGACAGTACAGACTCATGAAGGTATGTGTGATACCTACAGCATGCACATCCAGAGAATCTACAGTCAGGTCATAAGGATGCAGGTTGAGAGAAGCAAAAAGTTCTTTCATGGTCATTTCCTTGCCCTTCAGAACATGCACCACTCGATCTGCATCCACACGGTAGGACTTCTTGATGAATCTGAGAAGATGTTTCTGGTTCATGCAGGCGGCAGCATGAATGTGAGTATCGACCTACAGGAAAGACAATCAAACAACAACATACGTGTCAGAACTCCTTCACATCCAACAAACTGAACTGAGGAGAAGACCAGAAACACATATGGTGAAATTTATGGATAATTTAATTCATCACTTCTTAGACCATCCAGCTAACAGGGAACGTTCTCAGAACATTGGCTAGTGTTCTTTAAAAGTTCACTTAACATTATAAAAAAGTTACTGCAGCACTGCAATAAAGTTAACAACAAAAAAAAGGTTCCAAGAACATTCTAAATAAAATATTTGACTTTTTTTACTTAATGGAAACGTTATGAAATTGTTCTCACAACCTAAAATTGATTGAAATTCAGTTTATGATTCGTATATCATTACTGCTTTAACTTAATTAGCACTTCTGTGAAATGTATCTGATTTTTTGAGAATTGCTCATTATTTATTTTACCAGTAGCTATAAATGTTTTGACCTGTACCTTCCTACAGTTGTAAAAGTCTCTGTGGGGATTGTTTTTCAGCTCTTTCATCTCCTCCATCTCGTTCAACATCTCGTGCACGTTGAACTTGGACATGAGGAACTTCAGGCGACGATGAGCGTATGTCTTTCTGAGGAACAATACATTAAAAAATCAGATTAAACGTGGGAGATTTGTGGCCTTTAGTCCATATTTCAGAGTCTTTTATCAAGTTTAATCCTTTAATATTAATTAAATTGATGATTGAATCACATTTAAAAATTATAACCTTCCCAAAAAACACAACAAAACATTGAATGTTTTAACACAGAACCACAGATCCATCTGATCCATCCATGATGCATCTGCAGGACGTTGAGGAACTCACGTTGGACCCTGAGCGATCAAAGCGATGAGAAAGTTCATGTCATCAATGAAGGTGGTCAGGTCCGGACCGGGATGGTTCAGAGGCTGGTGTTTATCAGCAGAAGCTGCATCTTTGTAGACGTAGATAACACCACCTTTCATGCGAGCGACGTAGCCGAGGTTTGCAGGAAGATCTTTGGTGTTGAAAGGATCTTCATCAGCCTTAGGAGGAGGAGTGAAGACTGAAACACAACATCACTGTTACATTCACACTGGTTGTGTTTTACTTCATTCAACTGAAATCATTTAGTTTACATTTTACTTCAGGTTATTATTTCCATGTGATTACAGAAGCAGAGCAGTAGGTCAAGAAACAGACTGATTTGTGAATATAAAGTAAGAAACATTTGGTGAGTACCTGGAAGCACCTGATCTTCAGGCTTCCACTGTTCTCCTTCAATCTGCCGTAAGAACTGAGACGGGGTGACAGGAAACCTCTGGAAAGCCAGTTTCATGTACTTCTCTCTGATGGTCAGTGCACGATACAGGCCCTTACAAGCCATCTCAAAGTCATCCATGGTCACCTGTAATACAGTTTTAAAAGAAGAAGTTATTAACAGTATTAAAAAAAAATGGGTTCAATGGGGTGTCCATTACACGCCCTAAATGTAACGTAGCATGCATGTGTATTCCTACAGCAGTTATTTACTGGAACACACCCCAGCAGCGTAGTCTCCAGTGATGGACACCCTCTGGAAGTGAGGCACTTCTAAGTATGTTGGTTTGTCGTCCAGCAGGGGCTGAGTGCGGCTCAGATGCTTCATACTGTGGAGGGATCGAGAGCAGATGAAGTGTGGATTATTCTGAGTGTACTTCTCCACAAGACCTGCTGAAATATTCCATCAGTTATCATTGAGAGCAACTTATAGGCTACTAAAAATGGACAGATATAATAAATATACATTACACTAAAAATTGTTTTGTTTCTTTGTACTTGTGTGATTTGTTCTGTCAAACAAAAAACAGAAAATAGTTTGTTTAAAAGTGAACTGGGGGAAACAATTTTTGACGTGGCAGATCAACAGCTCAGTGGTCTAAATAAACTGCATTAAATTGCTCAGTGATGTTTTAAAATGTTAAAGATACACACAGCGTAATAAAGCGTGCTTTTATAATAGTGGCATGACGTAAGCACTGACCGCCTCTCTACGTCATCATCATTGGCCACGTGATGCGCGAGTTCCTGGTTGAGGATGGGACAGTCTTCAGCCACATCAAACAGAGAAATCTCCACACGAGCATCTTCACTTTTAGTCTCTGAAGCGAAGACGCGCTCTGCGATCTTAATCATGCCATCATCCGTCTCTGATGAGCACAAATACACGCATGCAAATAAATACAGCATCAGTTAACATGTGGACATGAAGACTACAGCCTGGAAAGCTGTTCAGATGCTTCAACTAAAACCATGTGTTTATGGTCTGGGCATCGTCTATGTATATAATGTAAATATACATAAACATAATAAGCAAACAACCACCTTGTATTTATTGAAAGCAAAAGCTGTATATAGCCATGGTGATATAGTGAAACTAAAGCTGAACTTGTTACGTGATTTCAGAATGAATCACTACTGGCAACTGAATTAAATCTCTCATGCAGAGATGAGCAAAACTGTTGTGACAAACTAATGGTTTCACAGGTCATAAATAACTGCATTAAACATGCACAGAAATCATCAATCCACAGAACACAAAACAACACAATGAATCAAATATACAGATGGAGGCTTTGCAGCTGCATGCATATATTTTGTTCATGTTGAAGCCTTACGCAACATCTCGGAGAACTTCCTTTGTACTCACTCGCTTTGATTAGTCAATTCCACAGAGTGATCCAAGACATTGAAAAAAGGAAGTTAAATATTAGAATGAGTTAGTCTCAACACATTAAAACAGTTATTAAATCATCTGAAAATTCACACATGCCACCAAAGCAATAATGTTACAAAAAACATTTGACTATAAAAACAGTGTAAATGTATATAATATACAGGGAGATTTTTGAAGGAAGGTAAAAATGAGTGTCTTCATTTCATTGGTTCACTGTGTGTAATGTGGAAAAAATGAAAGTCAAACATTAGAAACAATCCAGGTTTGACGTCTTACAATCAGAATGAAGCTTCAGATGTCCTCAGTTCTTCCTACAGAGACACTTTGTGTTCACGTCCATGAACATTTAATAACATCAGTGACATTAATATACATCTTGCAGGTTTATGTCTAATGTCATGGGCAGAGCATCCAGTTTTTTTCTTTTGTGTCCTTCTGGAAGAAACTGAAAGTCATTTTGCTGGCCGAACTCTTCTGTTAAATTGTGAACGGTTAGTTACTGTGTATTGCTCAACAGAGAACGAGTCCATCACGTGGCTCTAATATAACGAGCCCCGTGTTTATAATAGTTTGATATTTTCCGCTGCCCTCCGCTGCTTCTATTCCTGATCCTGACAAAAACCTGGTGATATCAGTAGCTGATATCACTGTCCATAAAATATCAGATTATCTGCATGTGGAGGACAGCAGGTGTCTGTCAGCTGTCAAATATCTGGCTTTCAATTACAGCTCAGCTACATAGAATTTGGACAAACATTTATGATGCAAAAATAAACTTTAGGTGAGTTATGGCTTCAGGCAACAGCTGTTGACTACACAGTGTGTGAGAACTCATGCATGTGTGTGAATATAAAGTACAAACTGCAGACTTTAGAACGTGTTCCTGTAACTCAACTGCATTGTTAACAGCACAAAGGTTGTGGGTTTGATTCCCACAGACACGCACTGATAAAATGCATTCCATAAATTCCATATAAGCTTTGGATAACAGCATTTGCCAAAGTCAATGTAAGTTTTGTGAGAACACCTGTATTTTCTCTAAGGTTCCCAAAACATCCTCAGATACCACCTTTCCACAAAAAAATGTAATGGCTGTTACAACACCATAGACTCTGTCTAGTGTATTTGTTGTACGGGCTGAAAGCTTTTCAGAATTGATTGACCAAAACAAATAAACGGACACTTACAACTAAAGATGGAGATCAAAACTTTAATATGCAACATATAAAACTCCTCTTTTACTAAACAAAACAACATTTCTGCTAATACTGTAGCTTATGCACTCATTTATCATCATGTATTTAAGGTTTCCTGATTGATGTGAGAAACAAACTACTTTGTTACATGTGACATGAAACCCAAAACACATGTTTGTATGATGGATTCAGGTGATGAACACTCACCAGGCACAGCAACCTTGGGCATGTTGGTTATCTGACACTATAGCTCTTCCTGCAGACTGCTCACCGGTCCGACACTGTGTGGAGTGACTCTGAACCAAAGCAATATTAAGACACAGTTGTCCAGTGTAACAAGAGATGTGGACCCACACTAAACACTCAGGATTCTGTGTGCTCAGCTCTATTTTAAGTTTAAAGAGACATACAAGTTCAAGTGACAAGAACACAGATAAGAAACAACAGTGAAGGATATTATGTAACACACAGACACACGAACAAACACATTCAACAGGTCCAGTTTTTAAAATGATTTACTGGTAAAACATTTTGTATATTGGCAGGTACATTAAACACATTACATATTAATATCCTCCATAACAAACAAGTTTTAATATGAAATGTTCATTTTCTGACCATCTGATTAAGGAAAGGCTGTCAAACCAATAAATTGTGTTAAAAAAAAAAAAGCAAAATGTGTTGAAAATCAGGTCCTGATATTGCTGAGAAACTAGTATTGATTGTTAATGTAATAGCAAACTTAGTTTGTCTTTGCCAGAACACATCTTACCCGTCACTGTTCAGTCAGATGGTCACATGCTACAGCCCACCAGCACTAATAATAGACCCACCCTGCAGAATTCATTCATGATGAAATCAGACAAATGCCACATAAATAACACAACACTAAAAAAACACGAATCATCGCCTCAACTTTTCAACTTTTCATCTCCACACCAAACGCTATACAACCACCTTAACAAAACAACAGCTTTCATTTGAGATTAAAGACATGAGCTAACAGACATACAACAGCACATGACCACAGATCTCTCTCCACTGACCGTCTCTTTGTTAAATAAATCATTAATCATTCTGTATCGCCTCCAAATATACGATTAACAAAGATGAAACTCATCCTGAAAACATGAAAGGAACAAAACACGAAACTGTGAAAGTTAAACGCTAAAATAAACTCTTTGGGTTTGAACAAAAGAGAAAGAAAGAAAAGCTGAAATCTGAAATCCACATTCACAGAGTTTCTGAGCACTGAACCTGCAGATTAAAGGCCCTTTTACTTTCTCTCCTCTGAGACTTCAAACTAAATGTAACATAACAGCTTCTGTATTAAGATTTAAGACAGAAATGTTACATTACAGACTATTAAGGCAAAATTTACAAACCCGGTTATTATAATAAAAACAATTCAGGTGTGAAACCTCAAACATGTTCAAGCCAAATTTCACACCAAGAATTTAATAAGATGTGAATGAAAAAGATATTTAAAACATCGATAAAACCAACAAAATTAAATATGCTAATAATTACAAATAAAACGTTTTAAAATCCAAATAACAGAATGTGTATAATTTTAATGCAACGACATTTGTAATTTCATACTAATGTCATAAAAGCAAACAATCCTAATGCTTTTTAAACCATTTTCTTTATGAAAAATATAATGTCTTGTTGTTTGTCTTGGGTGAAATGAGATCTGAACCAGTTTTCTGTAAGATTCACAGTTTTGCAAATTTATATCAACCCACTTCAAAGACAAGACACATCTGATGCACTGATGTCACATCTGACGCACTGATGTCACATCTGACGCACTGATGTCACATCTGACGCACTGATGTCACATCTGACGCACTGATGTCACATCTGACGCACTGATGTCACATCTGATGCACTGATGTCTTCATACGACCTCAGAAACACAAACATAATTCTATATTCAATCCACATTTAACTCTTTGTAATAAAGAAGTACAACATGACATAAATCTGACAACACAACATCCAAGCGTCTCTTAAACAGCCTGGCTTTATCATCACAGCAGGCTAACAGGTAAACAAACAGTTGTGCATTTATCTCTTTCAGCCAGCAGGGGGCTCAAGACTGACCACTTAAAATCATCTGTCCTTGAGTGGTCGCAGGTCTTCCAGCTGCCTGGTCAACAAAATTCAAGAATAAACATGAAGGTGTGACACATGGCGGTCACATGACCTCACAGGACACGCCCAAACAGCCCTGTTTCCTGTCCTCTCTGCTGTCCAGCTTCTTCATGCGATAATGTCGAATCTCACGAACGAGCGTGTAAAAGGCATCTTCAACTCCCTGAAGAAAGAGAAAAATAATTAACAAACAGTCAGTAATAATTAAATAGTTAATAACATGCAGGCTTGTGTTGTAAATGTTTACAGCAGGATTCAGTGTAACTGTAGAAAGTAACTCCTCACAAAAGCACAGTAAATAAAAGTGACTCAGTTCCAGTCACTTTTTAAACCTCTGTACCAGCTCTGAGCTCAAACCATTTTACAAATCGTATGACAACGCAGGACTAACGGCGAGTCTTTGCTCACCTGTCTAGTTTTGGCTGAAGTTTCCACAAACTCTACGCCGTAACTTCTTGCAAGTTCCTGAGCCTGTTTGGTGTCCACCGTCCTGGCCAGATCACACTTGTTCCCCACGAGGACCATGGGGACGTCATCAGAGTCCTTAACTCGCTTGATCTGCTCCCTAAAAAAGCACATCACAGTATTACACACCTCATAAATACAGTCACGCTTTATTTAAAGCACATCAACAGCATGTCAATATGAACACTGAAACTCCAGAGCTCACAGACCTGTACAGATGCACATCGGCGAAGGATTTGCTGTTGTTTATGGCGAAGACGCAGAGGAAGCCCTCCCCGGTCCTCATGTACTGATCCCTCATAGCGCTGTACTCCTCCTGACCAGCGGTGTCCAGAATGTCCAGCAGACACGTCTCTCCATCAATCACCACCTGCTTCCTGTACGAGTCCTGAAGAGACAGAATCAATCAATCTGCACTTATATTCCATTACCCTTAAGACAAACCTGATTCAAATACAAACATCTTATTGCATCTTGTATCAAACATTAGTAAGACTTTATTATTAACATCAGGGCTGGAAATGGGGGGAATGAGTCCAGGAAGTGAATTTTAAAGCAGGTCAGAGTTTCAGTTTAAAATGTAAGAGGATTTCCATCTTTTATCCACATAATAAACAATTTATTATTCAAGTTCCATTTAATAATATAGTGGGATTTTCTGCATATTTGGTTTAAAAATATAAAACAGGTGAATCTCAGCCATTTCCACCATGAGTGACATGAGTAAAATCAGGCTATGTGATGTCAGATGGTTGTTTTATATACTGTACCTCAATAGTGGGGTCATATTCATCCACAAAGTGATTCTGAATGAGCTGAATGGTTAAAGCGCTTTTCCCCACACCACCTGCCCCCACAACAACCAACTTATACTCAGTCATCTTATACACCTGACAGACCACCTGTGATACAGAGAGACAGAGAGAGAGATACAGAGAAAAAAACAGAGAGACAGAGAGACACAGAGAGACAGAGAGAGACAGAGAGACAGACACAGAGAGAGAGACACAGAGAGAGAGACACCGAGAGAGAGACACCGAGAGAGAGACACCGAGAGAGAGACACCGAGAGAGAGACACCGAGAGACAGACACCGAGAGAGAGACACCGAGAGACACAGAGAGAGAGACACAGAGAGAGAGACACAGAGAGAGACACAGAGAGAGAGACACAGAGAGAGAGATACAGAGAGAGAGAGAGATACAGTGTGAGAGAGATTGCACAGATATCTATTAAGAACAGATTAATACTTGCAAACATATTGTACAAAGCTAAATAAGAACATAAAGATCTCTGTATAATGTATTTTATTGTAAACCGTTGCTTCATGTGAGAGTGATGCGTCCTGTAATCAGCGTGTATATATTCATGTTCATAACTGTTTGACTCTGAAGTCTCCATTGGTTGCTCAGAGCAACACTGCATATATTATCCTGCCATCTATTTATAGTGTCTGAATGTCAAGTGCGTCTCAGGTTACAGTCAGATATTACACAGAGCAGCATAAACCTTTTTAACTTACTCAACCTTAACCTGACAGCTGAAAAACATTTTGAGCTAAAGCATTTTTCTGCTGCTGAAACAGACTGAATGTTTGAAAACTCAGATGTCAGATGTCCACCAATCAGATTCAATTATTCCTGACAGCCGTGTAATAAATAAAATGACAAATAACATAGATTAGTCTAAATGATCAATTGTAAAACAACTGCATATATCATGAAAATATGAAGTAAATGTGAGTGTATAACAATGACATTGCAAAAAAAAGTTTCTATTTTAACAGCCCAAAAGGCAAAGACGTCCTCTGGTTGAAACTCTTTTGTGTATCACTGCTCCACAGTGCAATAATGAAATTACACCCAAAACTGTTAGTGAAGACTCTCATTAAACACATGCTGTAGGTACAAACTTTGATCTTCCTGCTGGACTCATAACTAACATTCCCACATGCCCAACAACCTCCCCTGCTGGTGTAAGATGTAACTACCAGTGATTTTAAACTAACCAGTACATAAACCACCAAAAGACATCAGAAACAAAACTGGTCGAACAGAAGGACATATTACAATTACATAAGTACAACTACCAAACACAGTTCACTTAAAGATTCAATTATGCATCTAACATGACATTAATAAAATAAACAGCTGATAAAAACAGATCAGGAGCTTTAAAAACATCAGATCTGTCCATTTAAAAGAAATAAAATACACATGTACAGCAGTTGGGCAACTCACAAGGGTTCAAGGAAACCTATGTCGCAAAAAATACATAATCAGCCATTTTAAAGCATCCACAGCATAATATCAGAGCCCAGTAAACATGAACCTCATGTAAACAGCGCAGGACGGTAAATTAATGAAGTTTGTGCGCTGTGGATGTTTGAGAGGAAACTTACAGTTCTGCTGGTTACTGCTTCCTCACACCAAACACCGCCATGCGAGCGATTTAAAGTCTCATTACAGTCCTCTGAACAGAACCAGACACGAGACTGTTGACTGACACCGAGAAAGTTCAGTTACACGAGTCAGTCCAAAGTTTTGAATAAGAGTTGATCAGCAGCTTCCCGGAATCTCGCGACTCACAGGAAACTTCCGGCTTCAGATTCCTGTGTCAAAATAAAAGTCCCCAGCCGCGAACGACGCCTTATTAATTAAGGGCAAAACAACATAGAAATCTTTAAGATACGTTTGAATAAAAACAAACAAACAAAAAGAAGAAACCATTTTGATTTAGAAAACAATTATTTTTTTAACTGTTTAATTTATAAAGCATTTTCACAATTTACAATAATATATATTTTATAGACATTTAAACATACTAGGTAAATATTCACAATTTGCATATTATTAAATATAAGACTATATATTTTATAGTCATTTACATATATACAAAACTGAAAATAGTTTAAAAAACAAGTTAATTCGTAAAAAAGGTGCTGCTTCCCAAGTTAAACAACAAAATGCTCTAGATTTGCTCTAATGCTCTAGTCTAGTTTGTCAGTAAACTGCATCCACACCAAGTGACCACATCTCCTGCTGCGGGAGAGAGTACAAATATGTTGACAAATATGTGACAGATACTGCGTGTGGCTGTTACAGGAAAACGTCATCATAAGTCTCTGACTCTGCATGTGTTTGTCTTTCATTGAGGCTTTGGACAGAAACAGACCATCAGGAGTTGAGAAGCTCCAGGGGAGGAGCTGGCAGATAAGACAGAAAGCAGATCATTCGATCTGAGAGGCCCAGTTGAGTCAACACCCCCCACGGTTTTGTCCCATAAGCAATTCCACATAACTGCTGAAGAGTCAGAGGATGTGACTAAAAGATGTCAAAACTGACAGTTATCAAACAGTCAATCTGCCTGCTAGCCAAACTGATCAAAACCTCTTTCATTTCACATTAGTTTATTACTGTTTTAGTTTATTTAACAAACAGCTGAACAACCAATGAAGTCATTAATCATTATAACTGATGCAAGACACATTTATGACATTCAGGAGTTTTTTTAATGAAAATGTTATGCAAGTTTGCAATCTAAAATGAGTCTAAACTTGCATTTATTAAACTCTACGCAGAGACCAAACAGGGAGATGATTTTAAACTTCATTATTTCTTCCTAATAATATGTGAATAAACAAATAAAAGAGGAAAATGGGCCACACGGTAGTTCATACTCATTCACAGACTTGTTTATTTCAAATGCAAAGCAATGACACATGAGTCAAAGACACTTAAACAAGTAGTTTAAAGAAAATGTAACATTATTGCTCTCAACATTTAGTACCGTTCACAACATCAGCAACAAAAAACAGCATGTTTTCATTTATTTCAAACATACAAGCATCTTTTCAGTCATTCAGGTCGTGGAGTTAAAACCACTGAACATCTGTCACAATCCCTCATGCGGCTTCATTAGTGAAGCTGAAATGTCTTCAAATGAATCTGAAACCAAAAACAGGTGCTTTGAATGAATTATAGTATAAACACCAACAACACCTTCAAATGTATAGTGAGACATTTGACATCCAGGATTTACTTCTTTAAAACTATAAATTAATACTTTTTTATTATAATTGTTCATGTTATTAAAATATAATTCAGTGTTTGGGGGCATTTGGGCAGATATCAAATACTAAGACATTTATCTTTCCTAATAATTCATCTTTTTACTTAAATTGTCATGTTCTTAATATTACAGCAAATGAAAAATATTGTATTTTGGAAGCATGGAATGTTGTGGAATGTTGGATAAATGGAAGCATATTATGATCTCAGAATTTTGGACCCTGCGGTATGACCAAAGGAAAAAGACATTCTACTGAAATCCTGTAAAGATTTATGACTTCCAAAATTGTCTTTTAAGCAGTTGATCTTTTCTTCATAAATTCATTAAAATTCATTAAAACATTCTTTTAAGACGGGTGAAAAGCATTACACACAGCACACACACTTTCCTACAGCTCTGCAGTCTTGCTGTCTTTCCAAAGAACTTTAAGCTGCATGTGGACCATTAAACAAGAAAAACAGCAGTTAAAAGAGCTAAAATCATAATACTGTTCACAGGCTGGCCAGCAGTTACACATCAGTGGTACGGAGGTTGTCGAGGCTGTCGGGAATGTCTGGGTCGATGGGACCGAACTGAGGCTGCGAGTGATGCCGCTGTCGAGTTTGTGACTCAAACACGTGACCTGTGTGTGACAGTGAGGGGAGGGAGCAGTATGGCCCCTCCTCCTTCAAGCTCTGCTCCTGATTGGGTACAGGAGTCCAGGGCTGCCATGAGTCAACCACAGAGCACGACTTCACAAGCTGAGGTTTCCCCTGCACAGAAAACACTTTCCTGGAAACACGACACTGTCAATACACAGAAAATACTGGTGAGAAACACTGAATAGAAATGATGGTTGTTATAGGTGAAGTGTGTAATTTATGTGTCACTATAGCATCATTGATCAGAACTATTAAAAAAGAAGAGTTGTGTTTTTGTACAGCTTTCTGAATACTCAGATTAATAAAACAGATAGTCCCGCCCAAAACTCACACCATTGGCTGAAACAATAATGCTGTGTTGGGCTGGTCAGGACGCGTTAACAAACAATGAGAAAAGTCAGTGTTTACACTGTGCTGAGAAATCGACCCAAGAATGGCTTACTTACCAGCCTAGTTTTGTGTGCACATTAAACAAGGATAAGAGACAGGTTTTTAAATTCTAAACATTGCACATGGAAACAATATTTTTCAGTCATCTGAAATCTTAATAAAAATTATATATTCCTTAAAATTATATTTGATAGTTGTTGGGGATCATTTAAATAATTCAAAACTTCTAAACATTTACTTTAGATGGTCCTCTGAAGTTCTGAATTTTTGAAGCTATATCATTGATCCAGCCTTTCATGTCCTCTGGGGTGTCTGTCTGCATGTACAAACACACACATATTTATAAATCATTTTGCCATTGTGTAATAATTTGCAATTATTTACATACAGGTTAATAATTATTTTGATTAACATTATGCTGTTCACCTCCTCCAATATGATTCATTTTTCAATGTTTTTTAATCAGTGGAACATTTAGGGTTACCTGGATGTAGAAGGTTCTGGTGCTGGTGATGATTTCAAACAGATTATCACGACACAACAGCTCCCTGAAGAATCACAAAACACCACGAATCAAAGCAGAGACACATTTATATTCAAGACCGCAATAACAGCTGCATGTGGTCCCACTGTCTCCTTCATAGAATGTATTTAAAGCTGCAATCTGTAACTTTTGCCTCTCTACTGCCATCTCTGTTTGAAACATTAAACTGCATGTTACATTAATCATTAATCTGTCATGTACTTGCTCAATAACTAATTTGTATTACATCAAAAATGTTATGGACTGCAGCTTTAATATCTTAGTTAAAGTTGACTAAGATTTCCTGTTTGTTGTAAAAAGCAAGAAAGCAAAAGCAGCATTAGCTCACCCTGATTTGACCAAACACTCGCTGACTCTCAGTATATCTTTTAACTGAATACTGCGTAACGGTTCTTTATCCTAAACAGAGACAGAGTGATGCTTTATATTTCCTTTCACAGTCACTATAATTCACTTGTATTTTGTTAAAGAGTTCAACACTTTCTTACCATTTCAGATTTATAGTAGCTCACATTTTGGTCATCCAGAATGAAATATCTTCTCTTCCAGCTCTTTCTCTGAAAACAAAAACATTTGCTGGAAATGTGGTGAAGACCAAACAAGGTCACGGGTTTAAAACCACTGCCAGTATCTCAAGCTTCTGATCTTACCACATTGCCTTGTTTCACACAATATCCAGACCTCACAATATTTGGTCGCAAACTCTGACATCTCCTTAAAGTGACATGTGACCCCACTTCATTCGTAAAGACATCATCAGACTCGCTCTGAGAGCAACCAGAGCAGATTCGCGGTTATATTTTACTCATTCTTTCAGTCATTTTAAGACATGATAGAATAGTTGTAGATCATTCACCTGCTGGACAGGTGTGTGCACAACCACACCTCCCACAATCTCAGTTTTGTACGCCTGTCCAGACGTTGACTGATTTGTGTTTGAAACGGTTGTGACATCAGAGATGTTTGTCCCAGCTGATGCTTTTGGTACCTTTAACAGATATTCATTGATTAATGCACACACGCAGGTCCATTGTTCATTCAGGCCATACGGTCCAAACATAACCAAAAATATACAGACTTTGCATAAATTTAGCATAAACTGCTCGTCCAGTGGCCACATTAAAGGCACAGCAGGCATTTTTTTAGGAAACTGTGTTTGTTATGCGTGTATTTATAGAAATACAGTATCGTTTTTCCAAAAGATTACAGATTATTTTCAAACTAGTCTATTTGATATACCGTAATTTTGGTAGCATTATTCAGAGCAGTGACCCATTCCTTCATGTCCACCGCATCATTTGCCTGCAGGAAGTACCGCCTGGACAACGCATTTATTACTGCATGAATAAATAAACAGCAGTTAGATATTGATACTGTGACAAATAAAAAACCTGCTCACTAACTTTACTTACCAAAGCAGAACGTCGCCTTTGGTTTCTGCTTCACTGATGCTTCATTAACCTGCGGTCAGAGAAAGAGAAATAACAGAAAGATACATAAACAAAAAATAAGTCAAAATAAAGGGATTCATTGATTCATATTGATGTTTATACTAACATATAAAATTACCTTTGAAATGTAACTGAGTCGCAAACTTCCAACATAATCTGTCCCCACAGGTAAGTTCTGCATTTTTAATAAAAAAAAATGCATGTTATGCAAATGAACCAGGATAAAAATTTAGGATGCAAACTAGTGGTCTAGGGTGCAAGCAAATAATAAACAAAAATGCATTTCTGGTGCCATCCTGCAGTGAACACACAGTTACTGAACAACATACCTGTGGATTGTCCATGTACCACAGCAGAAAGTTCTTCTGAGTGTCCAGAATAAAATATCTTCTGTAAAACCTCTCACTGTTCTCATTTTCCTCAATATCCAGGAATCCACAGGTCCGGTTTTGTCTGTCGAGATAAGGCATCTCGCAGATCTGCAAAACAAGTCACTGAATTTCACAAATGCACACAAAAC
>JAZGTK010007087.1:0-19835 GCA_036877625.1 Ambastaia sidthimunki | reverse complement strand
GAGGGCATGCAGGAGTATCAGAGAATGGCAGCTCACTTTGGAAGGGACCTGGTTCAAATCCAACAGGAGCTGCACAGAATAAAAGTGACCACACAAGAACACGTGGAAAACATTGAGATTACTAGAGAGGTGAACATTAGTTATACAACAGAACTCCTAGCCAATGAGGTGCCATTAAAAAAAGGTTTGCATCATTAAAAGGAGAATAAATGCCAAAAAGATAATTTAGAAATCAAAAATGTATTGATAAACTGGCTTGTTGATAACATTTGCAACTGAACATTCACACACTGTTCTTCAGATGTCAGGGAATTTTGGTCTCTTTCGGTTTATTATATCCTGGCAAGATGGAGTTCAGTGTCAATTCAAAAGTAGAATCTTTGACAGTCCTCAATCAGTCCGTCTTGTTTTTAACAGGTTAAAGGAAAGATGCCGATCAGGAAAGATTTAATTGCTGAGGTTTCCAGAGCACCAGAGTTCCTGGTCAGTCTGAGAGCTCACACCGTTTGGGAGAAGACCCCTATCAAGTTGTTCTGCACTGTGTCTGGCCAGCCAGTTCCTATTGTCAGATGGTTTGTGTTCCAGTTTTACATTCCAGAGTTGTAGTATAATCTATATATTTTAAAACAACACTGGTCCATCACAATAAATTCAGCTGCTTTAAATTAAATGAGCATTAACATAAACCTAGAAGAGAATTTGCATTTGTGAATTTCAGATTTAGAATTTCAAATAGGCTTTTAGAGAAGTGGTTAACTGAGAGTTACTTTTTTGTGTTTTTTAAAATAAAAAATTCATCAGAAATTATGTTTAGTGACCTTGGGCTTTGCAAACGTAAATTGCTAGCAAGTTGCTAAGCTGTTTATTCACAAATCAAGAATCACTGTTCTAAAATGACATTAGCAAATTCCAAACTGAATCCATAATGAATTAGTCTTCCAGGACTAAACAACTCTGAACAACTCACAATTTTTGCATTCTGTCACTGTTGCATCCTGGTGTGGTTTCAATAAAGTTTCAAACTGTATTTCTGTGTTGACAGGTATAGGAATGATGTTGCCATCGAACCCTTGAGCGCCCCAGGAAAATACAAAATTGAGAGCAAGTATGGGGTTCATAGTCTAATTATTAGCAGGTATGACCTCACACACCCTTCTGTGGTCAGTTTACACTTTATTTTGCTTCCTAATTCTGCTTTAAACTTAAGTTAACATACAGCTCTAGTTCCTCTTTCTTTTTTAAACAAGTTTTTATCCTGTTTTAAACATCAATTGCATTTAACAATAAGATATGAATTAGTCTGAGCAGATATTCCTAGTTCCTCTTTTGATTTAATGACACATTTTAGTCACAACAGACATGATAGCCCAACCCTTGGTCTGATTTTCAATGCATGTGAATGGTGACCAGGCTGTCCTCTTTTATTTTATCAAAGGCCGCAACTCTGTTGTGTTTCTCTGAAGAAAGTCATTCAGTTTGTATTTTTGGATGAACTATTCCTTTAAATCTCTAACCAATGACTGGACCCAAACTCAGCCTTTCCCCAACAGCCAATGAAAGTAAATGTAGGACTTGTGAGAGCTACACTTTCCTATTTTGTCCCAGTGAGGTTTGTCTTGAAGAAGTATCAGCTGTTGGTCCTGCTCAGCTTAGCTATGCGTCATTTGATCCTGGAACGCCTGATGCCATCAAGACTTACAGCCGCCATGAGCACCATTCAGAAATGTCCATCACAGTGTTCACTAATTATTCAAGCTGAAAACTCATTTATTAGTATAGAGGCTTGTTTCCTAATGTACCTGAACTTTTACAAAGAAAGTGAGTAGTCCAGGTATGCAAGGACTTGTCTTGGTTTGGACAAGAAGGTCTCATGGCCCTAAATTAGTCCTCACAGACTGAAGGTCACATTTCTTTGCTCTATTCTCACCCTCTGCTTCAAGAACAGCATTACATGTTTCTCAGCCCAACACACTCCTGCAATGTGAGGTCATGTTATTTCCATTCGTACCAAATGGTTTAAAGAGGCATGAGGAACATAGAGAGCACGTTTATTTCCACTATTAACAAACCACACACCCAAAGATGAGAATTAAGATACAGTGTTCTGTTATGTTTCACTGAAGTATCAACCTTATCTCAGATGTTTCTTTTACAAGAAAAAAACACTCAATTGTTGGCTTACAGTAAGAGCATAGAGCTATAAAAGTGTGTATAGCACAGGTCAGATGTTTTGATACTGAAAGAATTTGATGAGACATATTTACGTTTATATTGACATTTTACAGCATACTGATCACCGTTTATGAAATTAAGATCTCTTACGAATTTCTGTTTCATCTTTATTTAATCTTCATACTGTGTGGGAAAAACAACAGAGATTGTGAAATTGTGTTGCAGGAGTGCAGTGAGTGACTCTGGAGTGTACAGTGCTGTGGCCATCAATTCCCATGGAAAGGCAATCTCAAAAGTTGCTGTCTGTGTCAGGAGTGAGTGCTGTGGTTCTGTTTTATCATGTCAGGTCACTTTCTTTTCTGATAAGAAGTTTTTTGTAACCTTACTTGTTTTTCTCTTTAGGGGCACTAGGGGGAGGAGAGCTCGCCCATCTGCCTGGACTGGGTAAGATGGAGCTTCAGTATCTTGTTGACAACCAGATCTTAAGGACCTTTTTTGAGATCATAAGCCATAAATATTCTGTTCTGTTCCAGCCTTGATAAGACACAATGTCACATGTTTTTCTCAGGGCTTATTTGTTCTTGTAAACACAAGGCAGCTTGTAAACTACTTCCACAGCTGAGTCAATAGTAAAACATACAGTGGGATCCAAAACCCTGAGACCACATGGACATTTTGGGATTCAAAATCTTTTTAAAACTTGAAAATGAAACAATTTTTTTAATTTAACAATGATTTTTTTTGTATAATTTTCCATTTAAATTGTGGAATTTAATCACACAAAATAAATAAATGAACAACTGGAGTTCCATTAGATATAACAATTAACAAATTTAAATAAAAAAAAAACTACAGAGTGGATTACAGTAGCCCACTACAGGAAAAGTTACACTATATTGAAAACAGTTAAGCTGCTGTCATGACTATTATTATTATAAAGTTAATTGTACAATTGTAGTGTTACTTCCTTCAGTTAGTTACTCCTTAGTACTGAATATAATGTAAGACATTCATACATGCTTGGGGTGGTTTATCTACATAAAATACATCTTGTTTGGTTTGCTGTAGTCCCTCTGCTAGGTGGAATTAATCTAAGTAAACTTGATGTGACTCTCCTGGACAAGTTTGGAGTGACGTTCGGTACTGAGGGAGAGTCCCTCAGTCTGGTGTGCACCATGGTGGTGGTCCCTGACCTGCCAAATCTGCCACCAGAGGCCATGTGGTACAGAGATGGTGAGATGAAGCAGCTAAACAGATGCTGGGTCAGTTTTTAGACATATAGAGCAGCACAACAATGTGTATTTGTATGTGTAGATACTTTGCTGATGCCATCCAGGTGGGCTGAGATGTCTGTTGGCGGTGGGGTCGCCAAGCTCACGCTTCCGTACCTGAACAAGGATGACGAGGGTCTGTATACCCTTCGCATTTGGACCAAGGATGGAACCACTGAACACAGCGCTTACCTGTTTGTTAAAGGTTTGTAAATGGGCAATTTAGTGTAACACTAACAGGGCTATAAAGATCAGCTAGAAATGCTTTAGAAGTCAGTGCTGATTGACTGCACACTACAAGCAATTGAACAAACATGTATGTTTGTCTGTTTGTTTCACAGATGCCACTCCCACCGTGTCTGGAGCCCCGGGGGCACCCATGGATGTCATTGCCTCTGATGTGAATGAGGATTATATCCTGGTCTCCTGGAAACCTCCAAACACAACCCATGAGGCTCCTATCACAGGCTACTTTGTGGACAAGTGAAAACCCCTCCCTAAACTTCAGCCTGACAAAATTACTCCAAAATGATTCATTTTTATATAATAAAATATGTTACATAAATACAAATAGACATATTGACCATTTTAATGTGTTTTCTAATGACTTTATTCTGCATGTTTTTGTGGTAGACGTAAGTCTGGAACTAAAGACTGGGTCCAGTGTAACGACTCCGCTGTGAAGGTCTGTAAACTGGCCGTCCATGGCCTGACTGAAGGAGCCTCCTATCACTTCAGGGTGAGGGCTGTGAACAAAACTGGCATCAGTGTGGCCTCTAGGATGTCCAGTGGAGTGACAGCCGGAACGGTGGAAAGTGATGTGGAAGGTAGTGCTAAAAACTTTCATTGACACTTATAGTATCCAATGTATCCATCAGTATCCAGTATCCAAAGTCTTTTTTTCCCCCATACATTCTCATACATTCAGACATACATTCTCAAGGATGTATGTTCCTTGAGAATTGAACCCTTGACCTTGGCGTTGCAAGCGCTACAGGGGCACGTATCAGATACGGACATGTTGTGCTGATATAGGACCAGTATAACTCACATAATTTAGAATTGAACCAGAGCAATTGGCAAACCTAAATCAGTAGCAGAAAGCAGCTTCTTTTAGCTTCAGACTTATCAGTCTTCAGGCAGGGTAAGTCTGCATTCTGCAGAGTTTGTCTAGGTGTAAGTTGTATTGTGTATTAGTTTTTGACCAACGTTAAAGTTTGCACTATTTTACTTTGTGGAGGGACAAATACCCTAAAAATAAGATAAGATTTGATAAGATAAGTACCTTATTAAATAGTTTATGTAAACTATGATATATATTTTTATATTTGCGAATAGAAAATACTGCTTTTACTGCTGTGTTTGATTGTCCACTTACTAGGCTGTAGTTCCACTTTTTAAAAGCTATCTAACATATTGTTAATTTTCAGATGGGCAGACTTCACTCCAAATTAAATTAAAGTTTTTTAACATTGTGTTTTGATTTTATGCAGGTGTCCCATCTGCTCCGGGACAGGTGATCGCTTCCAGAAACACCAAAACCTCTGCTTTTGTGCAGTGGGAGGCCTCAAAACACCTTAACAACCTCATGGGTTACTATGTTGATGCCTCTGTGGTCGGCTCTAATGCCTGGTTCCCCTGTAACCACAGGCCTTACAAACACACAAGGTGAAACACACACACCAGTAATCAGAATCATAACAAAGTGGTTTATCACATCAAGGTTTCAGAGATTGTTATTGAAACAGATACTACTGAATTTTTGTTAGGTTTGTGGTCCATGGTTTGGTCCCAGGTGATACCTACGTGTTCCGTGTGCAAGCCGTGAATACTAATGGATTGAGTGAGGAGTCTCAAGAATCCGCTCCACTCTTCATTGATGCTGCACTTAGTATGTACTTGACATATATACTTGTGTTATATAACGATCAGTGGTATGTCCTTATAAAGAAAGTGTATGGACGTCAAAACAAGGATATCAAAACAAGCTAACATGATGTACCAGTAAGAGATTATTTTTCTGTAGACGAGTGTACTACAGTATGCATGCCTACTGGCCAATAAGACACTGATCTTAGACTTTATACTGACACCTGCTGGTGTGGATGCAGCATAATTTCAAAGCAAAGGTTTTCAGTAGAAATACCCTGTTCGCAGGTGCACTTGTATCCATTATTAAAGGGTTTCATAATTAGTAGGTTACTAAGATAATATGAGCAGAATTTGGCTGGTCATTTGATTTAAACATACAATATAATATAATGTACAATATAATACATTTATATAAAGTAAAATTTGTATATAATTGGAAATATAATCTAATATAAACATTTTATAATCTAAAATGTTTGTCATTTGAAGTATTGCTAATTTCTTTAGGTGTACAATGTAAACACCTATGGTATTTTATACAAAGGAAATAGTGGAGTACAATATGTATGTGACGTATTTTCATATATGATGACATGACAGATCCACTCCTGTCCACATTACATGTGGTATCTTCACGCTAGCTACAAAAATGTAATTATATTTTAACCTATAGTCATCCACAATGGCTGATTCATAGTGCCAGTCACTATATATGCACAGGCTTCATGTACGAATCTTGCTAAACCTTTATTACTGTATCCTATCCAATCAGCTACTCCTTCTGCCCCATACGACATCTGTCTGCTGAATTGCAATGGATCTTCTATGACTCTGGCCTGGAAACGGCCCAAACACACAGGAGGCTCCAAGATCACATCTTACTACCTGGACAAGCGTGAAGCAGAATCCATCAACTGGAAGGAGGTCAGCCCCAGCCCAGCCATCCACAGGATCTTCACGGTATGTTTTGCCTCTTTTCAACTGTACCCGTATTTTAAATATGTTTCTGACTTAAACACTCATATTATACAATTCTATGTTCTATAAAAACTCAATGGAGAAACTTAAGTGATGTCTTTTATGTGTGTTCCTGTATTGGTCTGTATTTCGTCTCTGGATCCAGGTGGAGAATCTGACCGGTGGAGTTTTCTATGAGTTCAAGGTTCAGGCTGCTAACTTGGCTGGAGTTGGCATGCCATCTGAGCCCAGCAAATCCTTTGCCTGCGAGGCCTGGACAATGGCTGAACCTGGTCAGTATATGGTTAAATCCACAACGCTGTCAGATTAGGACAGGATTAACAGATGCCTAAAATGTATGGATGACATTTTAACATCTGCGTTGAGATAAACATCTGATGTTGTCATTGATACTTAAAATGGAGAGGGTCAGAAAACAGTAGATGTTATGCTTTAAGAACTAGACTTCACCCATCAGCTGGATGAAAGTAATTGCAAACCATAACGTTATTATTCTCAATAAATGATTGTTACTATTTACTGTAATGCAAATCTTCAGGTTTTATAGCAGGTTGTGTGATTGGATAATTCCGTTCTTTGTCACCAGGTCCAGCATATGACATCAGTTTCTGGGAGGTGCGTGATAACTCTCTGCTGATGCAATGGAAGGCTCCCGTGTACACTGGAGAGGCACCGGTCACCGGATACTTTGTGGACATGGCTAAGAAGGGCTCATCAGATTTTACCACTTTAAATGCTGAGCCAGTTGGGCATTGTTACCTGAAGGTTTGAAACGGCACTTCCTCTGTGTTTTGCATTTAAACAAGCTGTGTTACAAAAAAAATTAATTACACCACCACTTCATAAGTTGGCACAATACTGAAGATAAGTATGCAAATACTTGTGAAATAAATATCAAATGTTTATCAATTGTAGGTAACTAAACTAGAGGTTGGAGAATCATATGTGTTTAAGGTGCGTGCTGTGAATGCTAAAGGTGTTGGAAGATCTTCAGAACTGTCAGATCCTGTATGTGCAAAAGCGCTGGCAGGTAACTTCAGTGGCACACAGCACGATTACATTATGCAATGCATATTATTAGCATTTATTAGCATGAACTGTAAAAATATAAATATAAATTCTGTTAATGCATGTTTAGAGAGTGGTTAGATGTTGTAATGTTTTGTGTGATTTTATTTCTTAAGGCACAAAGGAAATTGTCTGTGGTGTGGATGAAGAGACTGGAGACATTTTCCTCAGTTTTGAAGCTTGCAAGGCTGCCGAGACCTCAAAGTTCATTTGGTCAAAGTCCTACAAAGAAGTCACTGAATCATCCAGAGTTTCCATCACATCTTCTGGAAGACAGTATGTTGGCCGTGGATTTTGTCATTCATTACAACTGACAATAAAAAGACAATATTTGTATCTATATAATCTGAAATTCTACATCAAAGTGGTGTGAATGAACAAGCTGTAATGTGTCTTCCTTCAGCTCAAAGCTGACATTTGTAAATGCTGAGAAGGAAGATCTGGGCACCTACTCTGTGGCAGTGACTGATACTGAAGGAGTTTCAGCCAGTTACTCAGTCAATGAAGAAGGTCATTGATTAGGGTGTGAACATCTCAGTCTTTATTCATTTACTTTATGAAAACACTAATATAATCTGTGTTACCTGTGTTACAGAACTCAAAAAAATGCTTCAGCTGAGCTACAACATTAGACACCCCAGTGAGTCATTCATTAATGATTTTTGCAGCTATTTCATAGGAATCTGGATTGAATGTGTGACCTGTTACACTGTTTGCTTGCATAAGTTGTTCCACTGAAGACGGAGTTGAACTATGAGATTTTGGAGAAGGGTCACGTGCGTTTTTGGGTGCAGGCCATTAAACTGTCATCATCTGTAAACTACAGGTTTATTGTCAATGATAAAGCCATCTCCAGCACTGAGGTACAGCCCCAACACCTCACAAGAATGATCAAAAACCTTCAAAACTCTTCAGCATTTTTCTTTTATCAGATAACATAATAATACAGTATAAGGCACATATAGTTATATTGTACATTCGTTTTGGAAGTAACAGAGCCCTTTGTAATAGAAGTTATCATTACACACACCCACAGTTAGAAAAAATAACTCTGGGAATAAACCTAAGTTTAATTTATCCAGCTATTTTTTCCATATTATTATTGGATGAACTAATACGATGCTCAACAGACAATATAATGCTAAAACACTGCTGTATATGTTTTTGTGGCGTTTAGTTAATATGTGTAATACTGTGTTTTAGGGTTATAAAATCAGCCATGATGTTTCCACTGGAATCATCCAGATGACCATTGAGCACTTCACCAAGGCCAACGAAGGCACTTACACCATTCAGATCCACGACGGCAAGGCCAAGAGCCAAAGCTCACTGGTTCTTGTGGGAGATGGTGAGGGCCTAACAGTGCCAGTGTTAACTGTTGTGGGTTTTCAGTATCCAAACCTTTGTGACCAAATATTCTTTGTGTTTTACACATGTAAGCATTTAAAGCTGCTCTGAAGGAGGCTGAATTTCAGAGAAAAGAGCACATCAGAAAACAAGGTTTGTAAAGAATGAATAAATGCCAAAAAAAACCCTGAAACATAATACATATATACAGTATTGGGATTGTTGTTACTGTGTGAAGATCATTTTTAATCTTTTTTATGTAATTGTCAAATTAATAATGATTAGTTTGCATGTTGTTTTTTCAGGTCCTCACTTCTCAGAGTATCTGTCTTTCCATGTGACCGATGACTGCACCGTTACGCTTGTCGGCAAGGTAAACACAGCCCTGACACACCAGCTATACAAAGCCTCTAATGCTCTGTATGCATCAATGAGTTATTCTACAGGATCTGCAGAGCTGTAAGATGTAAGTTATGAATGCTGTTTAAAAGACTGTTTAATGGTGATGTCAATCCTTGTTGCACTGTAGCTGGCCAATGTGAAGAAAGAGACAACATTTAACTGGTTTAAAGATGATGAACAAATTACTCTTGACGTTCCAACCAACCCCATGTCTGGAACTTGCACTCTTCCTATCCCTATGGTATGATAACTAATGCTTTAGCGCTTCATAAATAATTATAGTAATGTAAATGATAGTAATTCCATTATTTTGTTCCTAATCTAGCTGTTGTTTTGGTTCATTAAATAGTTCTCCAGGAAAGACCAGGGAATTTACAAAGCTACACTGGGAGATGATCGTGGAAAAGATACTTCCGTCTATGAAATTACTGGAAAAGGTATTTCTTCATGAGATATATTCCTTTGGTGATATCCTGTAAAAGATTATTGCTCATGTTGGATTATCAATGAATATTAATATTTTTTTGCAGTGTTTGAAGATGTCATCAATGCCATTGCCAGTATTGCTGGTATGTTGGTTATACACATAAATTTTTCCATTTTTAGTCCTTTGAATTTGAACTGGATTCTTAGATCTTAGTATTTCTGTTTATCATGTATTGTAAGAGTTTTGTAGACACATTCTACAAAAAATACATTTATAAATCAGAGCAGAGAAACCAAATATAGACTATACGTACATATATCTCAAAATAATGTTAGTGTTAAATGTATTTTAGTGTAACATTAATGTTATATGCACCCTACCTTTGCATAAGAATGGTAGTTCAGCTATCTAAAATGTTTTGTTGCAGGTTCCTCTGCCTCTGACCTGGTTCTTCAGTGCACACCAGAGGGAATCAGACTGCAATGCTACATGAAATACTACACAGAGGAGATGAAAGCCAGCTGGTTTTATAGGTACATCCACATGTTCATTTTCTGACTCAGAATATTCAAATGATGCTACAATCATTATAGGTAATGACAATGTAAGCATGAAGTCAAACACATATCAGTTTTACAGTAAGTGTTTTGTCTTGTATTGGTTTCAGAGAGAGTAAGATCTCCTCATCAGAGAAGATGAGAATTGGAGGTACATCTGAAATGGCCTGGATGCAGATCTGTGAGCCCACAGATAAGGAAAAGGGTCTTTACAGCATTGAGATCCATGATGGGAAGAAGTCACACTCTCGCACCTTTGACCTTTCTGGACAAGGCAAGTAAAGACTGAATTACTAAATGCTATAGGCTACATATGCAACATATGTAGCCTATAGCATTATACATATACATATCTACAATGCTTTTTTGCATTGTAAAATAATTTAAAATGGTTGTTTATTGAACATGGTTTGTTTCTGTTAATATGTCTTGTTTCTGTAATGTTATTCTGTAATGTGTTACTTAGTTTGTTTCTGTTATTTTAACAGCATACACTGATGCCTATGCAGAATACCAAAGACTCAAGTGAGATATTCTCTATTCCTTCTCATTGGTCACTGTAAACACAATCACACTTCTTTATTAGAAGCATCTCAAAAGCAGTTCACTAATACTTTTCCTCCTTCTTCAATCAGAGCTGCTGCCTTCGCTGAGAAGAGTGAGTATTACAGAGAATTGTTCATATGGAACATTAATAAGGATTTAATTCAGTATTCATGCATACTTTACCTGAGGCAGTGCAACGGTAGCCCAAAGCTTTGCATACCAAAAAGAAGCTTATTAAATATATGTTCAGATGACAGAATTATGACCCAAATATTCACATAGAAGAAGTATTTAGTATTTTGTGGTAAGTCATGGAAATTGTGCCCAAATGTGTTATATACGGTATACGGTTTGCTCCTGCAGATCGTGGCAGAGTGGCTGGTGGCCTGCCAGATGTTGTCACCATTATGGAGAAGAAGGTAAGATGTATTTGACACTGTTGTTTTTCACACCTGATTTGTTATTTCATTCTTATTTCTCAGATTATGTTGTCATACTAAACCTAAATAACTGTGTACCTCCACAGACCCTAAGTCTTACTTGTACAGTGTGTGGTGACCCCAGTCCAGAGGTCACCTGGTTTAAGAACGAGCAGGAAGTTGTGTCAGACGATCGCTACAAGATCACTTTTGAGAGCGACAAGTTCGCTAGCCTGACCATCAACAACGTATCTGTAGGTGATTCTGGAAAATACAGCATCAACGTGCGGAACAAGTACGGAGGAGAATTCGTTGAGATCACAGTTAGTGTCTACAAACATGGTGATGAGATTCCCGAACCTAAACTGGGACAGATGGCCAGGCCCACTGTAACCCCCAAGCCAGCTACGCCCGCTCCACAGCCAGCAAAGACCCCAACTCCTCAAACTCCTACGCCCTCCGTTAAGTCTCCAACCCCTACTCCACCACCTTCTGTGAAGTCTCCAACTCCAACTTCCAAATCTCCCACCCCACCAAGATCCATGAGATCCCCCACTCCACCCAGATCTGTGAGATCTCCCACCCCTACTAAGAAGTAATCTATGGTTATAGCACCTGAAGATATGTGAGGTATTGATGAAGTTGATGTATAGTATTTAAAAACAAAACAGCTTTTAGTTTGCTGCTCTTGTTGTAGTGATTTATGTGTCAGTATGTGTCACAGGTACAATTGAGAGATTATAGGTGCTTGTAATAAAGTATCTGAGGGATGAGTTCTTTAAGAGATTAACCCTAAACTGAAGACTTTGCCTCCAATGTACCAGTTCATCTCTGAAATGAGAAAATAAGTTGGAAGTTAGTGTTTTATGTGGTGTTCTCTCAGTTAAAAGATGAGGTTGAAATGAAGTGTTGATGGGACAGTCAGAATAATAAACGGAGGCCACCGCTGTCTAACCTGTCTTTGTTCTGTACCCTACAAATGCTTTTTGTCGCCAATAAAAATGAGCAGTCTCCTCTCTGGAGTGAATCTGTTGTCGCCTGAGTTTTGTCTTTGTGTCTCTGTGTCTTTTTTTGAGCGCAACAACAGGACAATTGGGTTTGAAATGGACATTATATGCAAATTCAATACAGTTTTTATAAATTAACAATTTGACTAAACCTCTATAAAAAACCTAATTTATCAGTGTCTCTAACTGAAATACAAAACATCTGTTGCTACTGGTAAATAGCATTTAGTTGATATTTCACAAATTGCTGTTTTGGACGTTCCACTGTAATGTAACATAACCATGAATTGTGTGAGTGAGTAATGATGGATAATTCCTCTTGGGCAAGTTTAAACAGAGGCATATAAGGACATATTCACATTGTTACTAAAAAGGTGCTTATTTAGGTCAGCTAACATTACATTCTTTAATCTCTACCTTCAAGCATGACTTTGGCAACTTTTTGTTTAAAACAGCATTATCTTGTCAGCTCAGCAGATTTAAAAAGTTTAGATTTCAATTTTAAATGATTAGCCAGATAGACTACCATCAAATCACTTTCAAGTAAATTGATATTAAATGTAAATATATGTATATAGTTTATAAATGTACAACATTATATAAATATACCACACTAGTCTGTTATGAGGGTTTTATATTTAAAAGATGCAAGCAGTCAGAAATTATATGTGTTTGGCAAAAAGAATAACCATTTAATATTGTAAATTAAATCAAATGTGCAGCAGATTTTAGCCAGTTGTAATTTTATTTTTTATTTTCTTGGCAAAAGAGATATTATTTGTCCCCAATACTTAAATCAGAGGATAAGGAAATGTATTTTCTCTGTTTCAAATGCACAAAATCATCTCCAAAATCAAGTAATTCTTCAGGAGTTAATGGCATCTTTAAATAAAATACTCAAGTCCCTTGTTTCTGTCAGCATCCTGCTCTTGGGTCTCAATCTCTATGCGCTTCATGGCAATAAAGTACTGCACAAACGGTTCTCCCAGTAATCCACGAATCACAATGTCCTCTTCCAGAGCCACTAAAGCATCTTCCAGTTTAATAGGAATAGGAAAGTGTTTCTGTTGAGTGGGAGCTCGGTTTAGGACCTGGTCCGTGTTGAGATTCCTCCTAATACCATCCAATCCGGCTGCTATTGTGGCTGCCAGCACTATGTAAGGGTTGGCCATTGCTGTACCCAGCTTGTTATCAATGTGTGTCTCCCGTCCACCATGGACCTTCACATTAAAGGCACAGCTGTTGTCATTGCAGCCGCATGTGGCATAAATTTGGTTCTTTGAATCTTTCTTGGCTTTGGAAAGCTGGTTCCGACAGCCGATCCCTGGAGCCAAAAGGCAGCTTAGAGCAGCCGAGTGGTGGAGAAGACCTGAGAGCCACTTTCTGCCAATCTCTGAGAGTTCTCCATTGTTTGAGTGGAAGAGGCTTCTTCTGCCGCTGGCATCCCAAAGGCTGTGGGATAGTAACCCGGAATTGTGAATGTTGTCATCTGTGAAGAAGGTGGTGATGTAGTCATACTTCCTGGCCATCTCTTTAATTCCAGTGCGGAAGGTGAAGGCACTGTCAGCAGCCTCAATGCCGAACCTGGGTTTGAAGCAGATCTCCATCTGTCCCGGTCCGTTCGCAGACGAAAAGCTCTCGACATCAACGCCCATGTAGTACATCCCCCTGACGAGCTGCTGTAGGAATGGCAGATCATAGGTGCTCAAGAGAGTGGTGGCTGGAAAGAACACAGCTTTGGGGCCCACTCTCTCTGGGGCCCCAAAAATGCAGCACTCATATGTGAAGGAGGAGTGGAGAGAGAATCCCATGCTCTGGAGCTGGCCAAACATCTGCTTGGCGATGAGGCGGGGAGATGTTCGCAGTGGCGTGCCTGTGATTGTGCAGGGGTCACAGATGAGACGAGCTGTATGGTCTACCCAAGGGAGGATTTGGAATGTGGAGAGGTCTGGAACCAAAAGAACATCACTGCTGAAGTTGGCTGCGCTTGGATGATCAACCTCATTGACCCGGGGGCTTAAGGTTAACTCCAGGTAGCTTCTTGGCATTGGAATGCCATATATAGCTTTCTCCTGTGGTGTTAATGAGACATAATGTTTCAAGATTCAAGAGATTTATTTGTCACATACTAGTTATACAGAATACAACAAGTAGTGAAATGTGCATCCCGACGCTCAGTCATACTGTGCAGATAAATAATTGTGTAAAAAGGGAAAAAAGAGCAAAATTTAAAGTAAAAAATAATAATATAAAATACAATACAAGAATACAGTTCTGTACTAGCAGCTGGTTACTTTACAGAATAGTTTACAGAATAATGAGTGAATTAATGTTCTTGAGCACTTGAAATGTTATTGTTACTTTCTGTATAGGAATGCTGAACTGTCAAAACGTGTACAGTCACAAAATGTTGACTATTGAATATGTTGACTATTATAATGCTACAGAATCAAAGAAACAGTTAAAGGGACAATAAATTATCAAAAAGTTGTAGTTTATGTTTTTTTTTTTGTCGTGGGGGGGAACGAAACACAGTGTCTTTGAAACATCAGTTTAAAAGATAATAATAATATAAAGTGCTTACGTGAAAGTATCGAGCTGGAACTGTTTTGGATCGCGATACGCCATGAAGATCAGTGGCTTCAAAGCGAACAAAGCTTATGTTTTCCCGAGAAATGTGCTGCTTTATGTGCTCGACATCAGAGATGAAGCTTTGAGATGCAAAAGAGTGTGCCTGTGTGCTCTCCTTATCTGAAATAATTGACAGATTGTATTGACAATTGACCATTTTAAATCCACCTTTTGAAAGGGTTTTAACTGTAGAATAAAAGATTGCTATCTACAAATAATAGAAAATAGGGTCATACTGACCTGTATGTGATGTGCCAGCTTCACCCCAATAGGATCTCTCAACAGTGGGTGAATTCACACCAGAGGACCTGTTTGGAGGGCCATCAGTCCCAGATGACCCATCAGGATCCCAGTTAGAAGAATGTCCTTCCCTGAACCTGGATGTTCTTCTAGAGATCTCTGACAGAGGCTTGAAGGTGGTGAAACTCCTGGAAGGCATCTGATCTGGTTTACAGTCCACTCTTTGGCCCGGGGGGTACCTCCTTCCTTCATCTTGATCTTTTGAAGTCAACAGGGAGCCCTCATGCATCTTGCTTTGCAGTTCTTCTATTGTTTGTTTGAGGACACCACCCTCAGCTGACGGGTAACACTGCACGGTTTCTCTTCTCCATTCATCCCTGTTAATGTAGTCATCCTTTCGGGAGAGACCCTGGTACTGGGACTCACTGGAAACAGAAGGACGATGATGCGGAGGGCCAATGGAAATAAAAATGGGGTTGTTGGAGGGGTCTGGAACAGGTACATTTGATGGTACTATGGGTGCAGAGATCCCATTTTTCTCCCAGTCACAGGAAAGATGTTTCTTATTGGCTTTCATGCCATTTTTCTTTTCTGCACTCATACTAGCTCCATCCACCTGATCTGAAATTGTCTCCTGGAGCATGTGTTAAAATAGTGGGAAATTAACTAACTTATTATATATCCAAGTCATAAAATTGAACTGTTACAAATTGCATATGACAACAAACATGAATAACAAACATAATTAGAAACACAGATGTTTGACTCTCATAATAAAAGAAAATTGTCTCACTAGGTTTTACCTTATCTCTGGATTCCTCTGATTCTTGCATTATGCTTAATTTTTTATGTGACCAACTACCCCAATCAATGTGGCCCACTCAACTGACAAACAGAGACCAAAACAAACCAATGTACTCTCCTTTTCCCCAACCTGATGCATGAAGCATCCAGGCTGTTCAGTCCCACTCATCTATTGTGAGATTTTGCACATCAGCTGTTTCCAACAACCCACAACACTTTATTCATCAGATCTCTAGAAAGTTGCAATTGTTTGGTGGAAAAAATATTACTGCTGAATACCAAAGGCATTGCCTGTAATGTAGACTAGAATGACCACAAAGTACCTGCTGGTAGCAAATATAAAGAAATACAAAAGCATATTTGATAGATTGGGGTAAGGTAAATTCTTTAAAATAAACAAAAAACAATAAAGGCTGTTGTGAAAAAAGATTTTAGATTCCATTGATCTAAAATTATAAATAACAGATTCCAGCCAAAACAAATATAATAAAATAATAAAGGATGTAAGAAATAAAGCTCTTTCAAAGTGGCAAACATTTACATATGGCAAATATGTTAAACCCATGTACACTACACATTATTTTTATGATCAGTGTAGGATTTATATAAAGATACATATTTGTGTCTTAAATTTACAGTTGAATTGAGTATGTAGATTATTACTGGCTTAGTTGTTGTAATAATAATAATAATAATAATAATAATAAAGGATGTAAAAAAATAAAGCTCATTCAAAGTGGCAAACTTCTACATATGACAAATATATTAAACCCATGCACATTACACATTATTTTTATGATCATTATATTTTTATGAATATTTTATTTATTATTATTATTATTATTATTATTAGCAACAGAGGGACTCGTCAGTGAGATGTATGTGTATCAGTGTGTGTGCAGGGTGCGGCTTCTGGAGTCCAGCTGTAACCGGTTAGCAGAGACTCTCAGCATTACACACGGCAGCGCTGTATGGTCAGACGCCACAACAATTAGCGCACAGCTTTCTCCGGACCGGCTTTATGATTAAGCTACAATCTTCAATGAGTAAGCATATCCCAGTAAGTAAAACTCTGTACAAATAAACTTAGATGTTTTGAAATAGATTATTTGTTATTTTTGTATATTTGTGTCAATTGCGAGACACAGTGAGATAATTAGCATGACAGCAACCTCGATGTTCGTGGCGATCGCAGTTTATACAATTACACGTAAACTGTTTTATTTTGTCGCAGCTCTTTAAAACAATCCTATAAATATTGTATTTCTAAGTCGTTTTGTTTTTGAAACGATCGGCTAGCGATGGTTTGCTAGCTGGATTAGCCGCAAAGCTACATCGATGAGAAGCGAGCGCGACATTTCTATTTTATTTTAAAATCGTTAACTTAAACTGTAATAAATTGTGTTTAAACAGGGTGTTGTGACTGTAAAACGATTGGTGTGTTGTTAAAAATGAAGGTTATGCGCGTTTTGTGCCATTGTTAATTTGAGCAAACCAGAAGTCTTTGTGTCAATTTTTAATCTATTAGCATATGTTAACGTTAGTATTGTGTTAGGGACATTAAAATCTTTGTATATATTTGGGTTTAGGGTTTAGACAAAGGGTTTTGGGTTTAGACAACACCAAATCGTTGTATTCATACCACACTCAAATTGCAGAAAATAAAACGGATTTGATCCATTCAACGGTCTCATCTTGGGGCCTTTTGTCTTGGTTTTCCATAAATTCATACTTGGAAAAATTTGGGCCAACCATCTGTGCCTTTAATTTAAGTCATGTTGATTTAAGTTAGTACTACATCGGTATTATTGCGTCTTTTGAAAGGGATTTGCCAAAGAGGCTTAACTGACGCCGATCCCATAGACCTGCAGGAAACACGTGTATCTCCTCACGGGACTGACATGATTTCCCAGAAATTACAGGCCATCTAAACCGGTTACACGCCTGTACTGTAACCCAGACAGATGATAACCGCATACCTCTCAATGACTCACCTGTCGTGAGTCATGCTGTTTATCCTGAGAGAGGATTTACTTTCATGATCTTACAGAGACATTCATTTGCTCATCAGTGTGTATATTTCAACTTATAGTGCTTGGTTGCCAGGTGAAATATTTTGGTAATTATTACTGCTGGACTGTAAATTAGTGGTAGATTATGATTTATTGGCAATTTAAGATTATTGATATTAGCTGCCTTCAACAGTTACTGTATTTCTCTGTATTAATTCCAAAATCAAATAGTCATGTAAATTGAGAATTCTTATTCGTTCTATTGGTGGTAATTCGGCCATCAGCCACTTAAAAAAAACCGTATTACAGGAAATGACTTCTTGGGAAATGCTGTGCTTGCCAAAAAGATAAAGATGTGGCTTTCAGTGAATGATTAATATAGAATTAAATGGAATTTAGAGGCATACTTGGTAGCTCTAAATGTCGTGTAGTAAATCACTTAAACATAAGGACTAAGAAAGGTCAGTGAAGTCTCAGCATGTGCCCTGATGGTTTGTGTCTTTGTTCTTTCTGTTCTTGCAGCAGTTCTGTGGTGTTTTGGGTCACACATTTATGGAGTTTCTGAAGGGCAGTGGAGACTACTGCCAGGCTCAGCACGGCGTTTATGCAGACAAGTGAACAGCGAGCCCTGCTACCTCATCAGAAGAGAGACTTGTGTTACAGTTTTAACGTTGGCGGGATCTGGCTTGGAGAGCGGGCGTCCACAGCAGTCGGCGGGCCTGGATGGGGTAAAAAAATCTCTTGAAGTGCACTGCCCTTGTCGGCCTTCTGTCTTCACTCTCACCAGAGGACCAGCCTTGTTTTGTAGGATTTTTGTGTTGTTTTTTTTTGTTTTTAGCTTATACTTTTAGTCCCACCTGTGGGTCATTCATATTTTATTCTGATTGTATTCGCCATTTTTTACCGGAGAGAGTTTCTCCCGTTTTTTTTGTTGTAAAGAATTTAAAGGTTTTTCAAATAGTCAAAAATGGCTCGTATGAATAGACCTGCCCCAGTGGAGATCACTTACAAAAACATGAGATTCCTCATTACCCACAACCCCACCAACGCCACTCTTCACAAATTCATTGAGGTGAGTGTTAATTTAAACAGGCTAAATGCAGCTAAGTGATGTTTAGAATAGACAATTACAGTTTTGCTAAAGTAGCTGAATTTTTTTAAAGCTCATAATGAAGGAGTCTGTTATAGCGTTTTATTATCACTTCACATTGTCATTGTCACTCATCAGGAACTGAAGAAGTACGGGGTGACAACGGTTGTTAGAGTATGTGAGGCCACATATGATGCTAACTTGGTGGTTAAAGAGGGCATTCAAGTTCTGGTAAGTCCTTCTTGACACATTTGCTCAAGTAATTGAGTGTTAAATCATAAAAAATATATATTTATTTATATTTATACATAGCGTTATGGAATATTTTCTTGCCTTAACAAAATGCTGTACCTTTTTTGTTCTTCAGGATTGGCCGTATGATGATGGAGCCCCTCCCTCTAACCAGATCGTTGATGATTGGCTAAATCTTCTTAGGAATAAGTTTAGGGAGGAGCCAGGCTGCTGCATTGCTGTGCATTGTGTAGCAGGCCTTGGAAGGTAATTTTGCAAGATTCTGTAAAATGCAACGTCATTGCATTTTATAAAATATCACTTGACTTTTTGTATGATTTTTACATTTCAAGCTTGCTTTGTGTCATGTTTTTTTTCCCATAGAGCCCCAGTGCTTGTTGCTCTAGCCCTGATTGAGTGTGGGATGAAATATGAGGATGCAGTTCAGTTCATCCGACAGTGAGTGAATTTAAAACATTTCTCTCTTTCTTGTACTTTGTTTCATTGAGTGCAACATTAGCCAGCAGGTTGCATTCAGTACTGGAACTGGAGCAGGCTTTTGTCATAAAGGCATATTTTATTTGGCCATGAATGTCTGTATATTTCAGGATAAATGTTATTTTTATTTGTTTTTTCTAGAAAGCGTCGTGGAGCATTTAACAGCAAGCAGCTCTTCTATCTGGAGAAATATCGTCCCAAAATGCGACTCAGATTCAAGGATTCCAATGGCCACCGCAACAACTGCTGCATTCAGTAGAGGC
>JAZGTK010007086.1:0-19836 GCA_036877625.1 Ambastaia sidthimunki | reverse complement strand
TCTACATTGCAAGCAAACAACACAACGCACTTAAAAGCATCCACTGTAATCGCAAGCAATGGACGCGTTGCGTTTATCGCGGCGCGTCGACGTTCACTCACCGGAGTGATTGATTTTATTTTGGTCCACTGCTGCCATGTCAGTGTGTTGAAATCACAAGGAGAGGCTGTCATTAAAAACGCAGTTTAGTTCACAGCACAATAAATATCGTAATGTTTAATATGAGCTATGATTATCTCACAGACGCTTCTGCTGTTACTGCATGTTTACACGCGTCAACAGCTGAGCGTTACTTCCTGTGTGTGAGGTCATGTGACCGAATCACGTGACTAACTCTCAACCTGCACTAAAACTGTCTGCTACTGCAGATTATTGTGATGTTATTCACATGAATATGATCAAAACGATTCATAAACGTTTTCATGCATGTAATTAGTGCGATGCAAAACATGCTTTAGTGAAACATGCACTGAGGCAAAATATATCAATTCAGTCAATAGAAAGAACACATGACGATTTTAGGAGAAATAAAAATCACTTTACATTTAGACCTTCAGGAAAAATGTGTCATAAATGAATTTAAAAATCCAATGTTATGCATGCAACCAGTTTCTGCCAAATCCCATTTGGTACTGTTACTGAAACTGTAGTATTTTGGCAGAAACTGCTGTAATTGTCATACTTTTACTGTATTTACTGTATTTCCATATCTATCCTTGTGGTATACAAAGATGGAAGGACACCATCAGTTCTCCTTTAGTTTTTTATTAATGAGTGGCTACAATTAAAATTGTGACAACCCCAATTTCCAGGGATTTTCCTCAGCACATACCCAGACATAAAACCAAACAACATAACACCATCAACAAACCATCAACAAACAACAAACTATTGAAATAATGTAGGAATAATGCTGTACATTAACAATTTCCAAACTCAGGTGTGGTGGCCGGCAGTTATTCCAATAAGTCCCATCTGATGCTGTGATTTCACCAGTTTTCACTGAACACTGTCTGAACAGATGAAAGTTTTTCCTTTTGCTATATTCACATTGCTTGCACAATTCCAATGTGTCCTCACAACATTACATACTGTTTTCAATAAGATTTAAACATAACAGTCTATTCAACACTGTTTTACTTTATTAATGTGTGTTTAGATTGTGTTTAGGTGGTACATTTGTTTACAAAAAATAGGCAAAATTATAATCTTCATGCATGTCTCTCATAACTACTCTTACTTTATAATATCAATAAAACAGGTTGTACAGTGTATTACAGTCTGTGCTTATGTGGTTATATCTCATCAATTAAGTCAGTTTGTTTATATTATTACTAAAGCAGGAGAAACAGACTCCAGAAAAGAGGAAAGTCTTTAACATCACAACTTAAGACTCCAGATCTACTATCTCCCATCAAGAGCTTTATCACGAGCAATGACAGCCTCATCAAACTTGATCATAAGAGTTGTCCCCTTATGCCAGTGAACTGTAACTTTGGCTGGGAAGCCACTGTGGGTTAGAATAGCCTCCACGATTCCACCTGTAAACGCTGCACAGTTTAAAGTGCTGTTCTCTTTTGGTACTGATATGTAAGCGTTTATTAGCGGTTCTTTTTCAATGATGTAGTACGTTTTGTCATCGTCATTGGCTTGTTCCAGTTTATCAGCTTCCTTGCCGAACAATGCTTTCCACACGTTTACCTGGAGAGCAACAGAGATGTTATGAGATGTTACAGGTCATGACCTTTAATAAATGCAGAAAATATGCAGAATATATAAGACATATGATAAAAAATACCTTAATAAAGAGAAGAATGTTTAACACTTTGGTCTCTCTTTTTCCATTCTTCTCTCTCATCACAAGGACATCCAGAAGACTCGCTCCAACACCTTGACCCATGTCAGCGAGTCGGGCCTGGAGCTCGGACACCGAGTACACGCGGCTCTGGCAGTACTGCACCATCTCCGAGAACAGCAGCGCGAACGCGCTCACGCTCACCTCCGTCTTGGGACGCGTGAGCGCGCGCTCCAGGATTGCGGATTTGCCTCGCGTGAAACGAACCTCCATTGTGTCCACACTGAATCCGAATCTCAATACGAATTAATGAATGAACGAGAGAACCCGCTGCCTGCAATACAAGGGCAGTTTTGTGTTATTAACAATACATTACAGCTACTGTGCAAAATGACATTTAAGAGCTTTCAATAATCCAAAATGTCATGTTATTGTTTACGGTTATTATACAGGGTCTCTGGTTATATTATGGGGTTTTCCGATCATTTAAGAACAATGTTTTACGCTAAAATGCTAGATCTGAAATGCTACATTTATTTTCTTTGGCGATTAAAGCATGTTTTACACATTACTGGAGATTGTATTCTTTAAATAACGCTTACCTGATGTTTTGTATTACAGTTCCGGATACGTGAAGCCACAATTACTACAGACTTTAACAGCCGATCGTGAACGGAAATTTTCAAAATAAAAGTAGAAGGTGTAATAGTAAGGAATTTTAAATACAGTGTTTCGAAATTCGTGATATAAAATCTTATGTTGTAATTTATTCAGTTTTTAAGTTTTCGAGGAGGCGATGCGCTAGAAGTTCACAAATTATCATTCAGTGTCTTTCACGACTTTTATTCTGGAAAAAAACCCTCAAACGTTACTGTCAAGGTAGCTGTTGGCTCCTAATGAATGGGAACCAGAACTATACATTATTAGTGTTATCTGTTACACGTACATTTCACTTTAATGCTCCAGTTTTTGGTGCATTACTGTTTCTGAATTCATGCACCACAATCAAATGACGTAATACGCATCTCTAAGAATCTCAATGACGTATTAACTTCATTAGACTTCATTTTCTCCCTCTAATGAAAGATGTCAGAATAATTTCTGCGCTGAAAGGTTTTAGACACTTTGCCACAACTATAATGAGCTGAGCAGATAATGGCTTGTTGCCCAAAGTTTATACTAAGTTATGAAGCATGTGTTTGGGACTTTGTGAATTTAAAGTTTTTGAGAAGCATTACAGGCAAATGTGTTCTGGCTAATGTCCACAGTCATATAACTTTACAACAAAAGTCTGAGTAATCTAGTGTAAAATAAACTAGATTTAGATGTAGGTAGAGAGAAATCAAGCAGCTTCAAGCTTATTGAATGTTTGAATGTCAATAAAAGTGAAGTATTGTTAAAATCTCAGAAATAATTAAAAACATTTCAAACCAAAATGTTGTTGTTGTTGTTTTTAAAATGAGTTAATTTGTGAATAGAGTTTTGTGAAAATGTGTCTGTGTGTTTTTTTTGCTTCAGGTTTAGCTGAAGGCTGCATGTCTCGCACTTGTGGGTCAGTATTGCTCAGTTTTAATGGGAGACCATCAGGTCAACAGCTGTATTGTGTGTGTTACTGTGGTGAGATTATATTTGTGCGATTGTATTGAAGAATTTGCTTTGTGTTTATTTAGTCGAGCATTTCTCACCCCCAGGCTAAGCTATTAAAACAGATGGTGATGTAGCTTCTCTCCTCTGTGTGAGTCCGCGAGGGGAGAGGGAGTATGGGAGATCATTTTGGGAAGTGTCATCATGTGACCCTTTTTTGTCAGAGACGTTTCTATGGTTACCCCTCCCATCTGGAATGGAATGGCACAGTCTTGACAAGCAGAGAATGAAAGGGTGCAGGATAAACCTCATTCCATAACATCAAATAAAATGCACATACATCAGTCCACTTAATGCTCTTTATTTACACAGATCTGTCCACTCAGCTTTGGTTTGGTACTTTAATAATCCAAAACTACGGTTGCTAATTCACACATCACAGAAGGACTGCAGGTATGTTGAGACGCATCATGCATGTGGAGAGTTTATTTTTGATTTCAGAAACTATAAATGTTTTTTGTCTTAATCTACATGTCTTCTGTTTTGTTCTTCAGAGAAAACTCAATGCTGGTTTGTCCCTGTCTATCTGCTGGTCTCTGTCCTCATGCTGGTTGGTTTTGGAGCCTGTCTGTATTTTCTGGAGGCCAGTCTTCAAGACATTTACAAATGGAGCAACAGGTCACTGAGACGCCAGCTGCTGGTCCCCACAAGACAAACCCACGAGATGACGTCAGCAATGCTTTGCTCTGATAGGACATGTGGTGATGACCAATGAGACATTTGTGCCAAATTCTGCCCTGAAGCAACTTCATCAAATCTGTTGTCCTTTGGATGTTTTGATATGTAATGTCTGAAATTTTAGTATGTAGAGAAAAACAGATGCAGCCTGGTTTACACACTGCAGAACACAATTCTTTTGTGGGGGCAGAATAATAATAGTAAAAACAGCAATAATTTCCAGGTCATATTCCAGATCACATTTTGGAACATGCCTGAAAAATCTGAAAAAAAAACCATCCTAAAATATTTATACTGCGAGTAAACTGTAGACAACTTTAATGCTGATTCTCATTATTCATCAAACAATGATAGTAGCTTAATTTTGCAGTTACTAGCTATTGATCCAAAAAACGTCCGTACCTCCAAAGTACTTAAAAATCTTGTTATTTTTTAAGAGAATACCAGATACTGAAACAAGAATAATGTTCTAATACTGTTCCAATAGTTTTAGGTGCTAACATTGGTTTCCAGGTCCTGGAAGGCTGTTTTCATCTCAGTGGTTTTGAGTCAATCACATTATATTTGGACTGTTACATGCTGTCTAGACTCACACAGTCTCTTAAAAATGTGGGTTAGTACTGATAAACGTGGTGGACAATTATATATAATCACTGCATTCATAATAAAATGCTCAATTGGATCATCAGTCATATGTCTCTGTTTCACTAGTAAATGTTGCTATATTACAGGCAAATGAATGATTGTAAACAAGTGAATTAAATTTGAGGTATTTCAGTAGAGAAACTTCTCAAATCATGTTCTCACTCCATGCTGGAGCATCACAAATTTTGGCATTTAGCAGAGTGATATGAAGAGAGTGGGTGAATGAGACAGTGGAGCTTCAGATGAGAAGAATGGAGAGAATGTGAGTCTAGCACCCACCACTTCCCCCTTCATTCTCCTGCTTCTCTGCTTCAGTAAACAGGCTCACAGGTCAGTAATTCTATATTTAAGAATTTATCTATAGAATTGTTTATGCTAATCAAATGCACTTCTTAAAAAGTTGTACATTGACCTTGAAACTCTACACTTGTTTTTAAGAATGTCTGTCAGTATCTACAGTATCAGTGAACAAATGCATTATTTTGTTAAATGTTTTCAAATCCTACAGACTTGGGCTACAATGAACCCAGAGGATCTAGAACCTGCTGAAAACATATTACCTACTGGATCTGTATCTCCAACAGAACTTTCTGCATCATCTCTTCTTGAGACAACTTCTCTTTCCTCAGCAAGACTCTCTCCATCTCTTAGTCCTTTATCATCATCTCCATCTCATCTCTCACCTGGTCCTGTTTCCTTAACCTCCTCTCCATCTCGTCTCTCACCATGTTCGGTTCCGTTATCTACGTCCCCTTCTCGCCTCAGTCCATCTTCTCATTTTATTTCATCTTATTCTCCTGTTCGTTTGTCTCCATCACCCACAAGTCTGTCCTCCTCTCATGAGCCTCTTTCCTCTTCTGTCATCTTTAAGAAGCCCATCCACATTTCCTCCTTCAGTCAAACTGGGAGAACTTTGGAACACCAGAACCAGATTTGTTGTTCTCCACCCAGGTATGTTTATCTGTCTGCATCTTATTTCCAGTGTGAAAGTGTGTGTAAGATCAAACCTTTGACCTTTTTAGTCATTAGAAATCATCTAGTATTTCACTGTACAAAATTATAAAATACAGTTATTTTTATTGTTGAAATTGTTTTTTCACAGTGTCACTTTAATGTGTCCATTATATATTTCTTACGTCTCTGGGTCCACAGCATCATCAATACAGTGGATACATGTCTGAATTTGCCACATCTAAAATCAGACGAAACCATTTCTCAATTAGAGTCAACAACAAGTGAAAGCTCATCAGTCCCTATTGAAAATAACAAACCATTTAATTCACTTAGTGCTTGTGATAAGAAATGGTCAGAAGACAGTAAAATATCCAGATTTAGACCCATTTCATCCTCTGAGAGAAGCATCAGTTCAATCCCTATAACCAACACAAGAATAGTCAACAAGCAAACTGGCCTGAAACCAGATCGACTACTCATGCCTCAACACCAGGACACAGTAACTAAACTAAATTCAAACTGCAGTGAAGTTACCAAGCCAGTGAAATTTGAAGGCTTAAGCCCTTGCACATTAAAGCATGTTGGAAAAAGTGCAAAAAGACCGCAGACTTTAGCTAGCTATCAAAAGAAGCGCCAGTCCCAGGATCCTACTCTGGTTCGAATCCGGCTTGGCTTGATTAAAACAGGGAGGATTATAAACGCTAGTGCGCAGCTCTCTCATCTTGAGAAGATCCAGCAGATCACTGAAGAGAACAAGCCAAAAGTTCAGGTTGGACATCCTATGACTGTGGAAAAGCTACCACTGCCCATTCATTCTAGGACAATGTCAGGGACAGCCAAGCAGATATTAAGACCTACCTCAATGTGTCAGAGCAGTGTGAAACATCCAGACCACAAGAAGAACCTCCCACAAGTTTCAATGGAAGAAACGAGGAAACTAACCCCACCCAAAACACCATTCAAAGCTACCACAAACCAAAAGGGTGTTTTTGCAAAACTAGACAATATAAGTTCTCTAGCAGAATACAATGAACTGATTTCACCAACCTCATCTGAAAGGCCAAACAGAGCTCCCACCATTGACAGTTCTGATGAGCTCAAAACGAAGATAAACGCTACCCAGCTCAATCAATCCTGCAGTAATGACAGCCTTAGCTCTATACCAAAGATCAGGCTTCAGTTAACAGGTTCAGAGACGGACACTTCCATCAATACATCACATTATACATCAGGTCAATGCAGCCGGATGAGCTTCCAATTCCCTTTGAAAAACCACAGATCACTCACTGAATGCAGTCAGCTGAGCAGAATATGTAGACCTGTGATGAGAAGAACATCTGACAGGACATCTGACAGTAGACCTACATACTTCAAATCTTCTCAAGCATGGAGAAGAGTTTCATCTTCCTCAAACCAAACAGATTTCGCAGGCGGTAACGGAAGAAATGTTGGTAATGCATCCCAAACTAGATGCACCTTTTCTGATTCAGATTCTTCTAAATCTTCTTCAAGTGAGGCAACCTTGCAGGAAGATCACAGATTCTCACGAAGATACAGAGGTTCACGGTTAAACAAAAAGTGTGTCGCTAGCTGTCGAGTGAAGTTTGTTGGAGGGGAGAAACATAATGCAGCTGACCTGCTCTGTACATCATCTACAGAAGCCCCAAACACACACATCAGCCTAGTCACAAAAGCTGAAACAGATAAATGGATTCCCCAGTGTGTAACCACCTTAGATCAACAACAAAAGCCTGAATCCCCATGTAACACAGACAGCAGCAGGAATACAGTATCTGAACACACACTTGAACAGCAGAACAATACAGATTGTGGCAGTTTTCAGGGCAGAAATCCAGTCCAGTTAAAAACACAAGAGGACCCCCCACCATTACAGCCATCTGTAGTCACAGAGATGAGAAGTGGACCTGCAGTAGAATCCTGTCCGGGAGAATGTGTGTCTACAGGTGAGTGCAAACCAAATAACTTTAATCTGTCAAAAAGCACAACCCATTCAAAATATTGTGTTGTTTTAAGTATATGATACTAAAGGAAAACAATACAGAGTATTGCAGTGTATACATGTACTGTTAACATAAGCATAAAAATGTCCTGTATCTTAGAGGTACTTCATATTTTTTATTATTTTTATTATTATTGTTTTTTTAAAGAAAGAAGGAAACAGGCCAGTAAGTGAGCATCACCCAGAACACAATCACCATAGCAACACCCGTCTCTAATTGAGGTCATTCTTTAATTGAAAGTGTAAAGTGTTGACAAAGCCAAAAATGTGACATGATTAGACTGACGTCATCATACAAAATATTTAATGCGTAGTCAAGCTGATAAAGCATGTTGTAGATCAATGGCTCACCATATGTAACCATGTGTTCCTGTAGCTCAGTTGGTAGAGCATTGCGTTAGCAGCGCAAAGGTTGTGGGTTCAATTCTCAGGGAGCACAAGTACTGATAAAATGTGTAATGCTTTAAATTTGAATTAAAGCATCTGCCAAATGCATAAATGTAAAGAGACACATAGAGACCCCGTCTTTATGCAGGGGGTTTATTTAATATAAGCCACAATGTACAGTGCCAACAGGAAACTCTTATCATCAAGCGCAGGCCTGTCAAACACAGAGAGATAACCGGCTCATGAGATACGAGTTATACAGACACTCAACAACGCTTCACTGTACGATTCAAATGCTTCAAAAACTCCACATGTAAACAGAGATCACATGAGACAGACTACAAAGCCACAAAATGTGAGTAGGTTACGATGACAAAGTGTGCAGTGCAAAATGAACGTTTTGTTGTTTTGCAGTAGTTGTAAGTTTCTTGGAAAAAGTCAGAGCTACTCAGTAGACACCATCTACTCAGTAATTTCAGTGTAAAACACGATATTTATCAAAAACAAGTGTGAGACTGAACTTGTTTTTTTCATTAAGAGTTTTTAACCTTGTATAGTGATCTCTGTTTAACAGGTGGTTGGAGAGGAAGGTGGAGAAAGGGTTAAAATAGTCCATTAACATCAACGGAAAAGAGAAGCTGTTTCAGAGCATGTGTGATTTTGATGAAAGCTATTGTTGCCTTTGAATAACGTGCACTGAGGTACAAAATTAAATTCATTTCAATACTAAATACGAAGTATTTCATTTACTAAATACACCGTTAAAATAGTCATATGTCACTTGTGTAATACAATACAAATACTTATTGGTCACCCAAAAGCCGAAATGTAGCCTGTAACAAACACTGACAACAGATGAAGGTTAAATAACACAGTTACTGTATCGCATGCAGCACAAATATCAAACATCACTCTGCGACCTGAATCCCCAATTTTAGCTCGACCCGCGCAGTGCGCATGCGCGCTGCATCACCCGTCTCCTCGTTAGTTTCCTTGGTAACGGCAGAAAGGGTGGAGAGAGGGATGAGGGGCATCAACCCGCGAACAGAAAAGCAAGAGACAGATTGAAAGAAAGAAACGAGCGGTACCTGGACACATTATAATTTCCTAACGAATCCACAACTATTGTTTTATTCTTCAAAACACTGCAAAACAACGCGATTTAAACGCCGAAGAACAGATAAAGGAAATCATTTAAACATCCTGCGATCGATACAACAAGAGGAATCGGTAGGTGAGAAGAGGTTTCCTTTGGTTAATAGTTACCATAAGCCGTAGATGTATATAAACGAAGAACGGGGACAAAGGAAAGATATGTTTGCATGCATCACAAATGTTTATGCATTATCCGCCTTTTAGTCAAATAACGTTTAAAATGCAAAAATACTCATTGTTCTCAGTTAGAAATACGCACATCGTGCAGCGATGCGAAGGAAATATGTGATGTGTTTGTGAGCGGCTCGGTGCGTGAGAGAGGTCGAGCCCGGCTGATAAATCCCATTAAGAGATTTGTTGGGTGGCTTCTGTAACGATTCATTATTTCATTATTTGGGGGCATATGCTGTTCATATGTGGCATCGGGAGAGAGAAGTACTGTTTTACTACACCAGAAATGAAACAGGAGGGGACGTACATTGAGTCTTTCCAAAAACAAATTATTCTGAGATGTGTGATGATCTTTATGTTATTTCTGTAGTTTATTTTGCACATGCGTTACATGAGTGTACTCAGAGCATGTATTCTCTATATAAATACATTCAATGGTTATTGACTCTTTTTCACAGACATGTCAGAAACTGTTCCCCCTGAGGTGAGACCTAAACCTGTTGTCCCAGCCAAGCCGTCTCATGTGGCCACAACTCCCAACGTCCCCTTTTTGCCTTCACCCCCAGGAACAGGGGTTGAGGGTCAAGGGTCAGGTCGAGGATCCACGTTGCTTGGATACATTGGTATAGACACCATCATTGAGCAGATGCGGAGAAAAACCATGAAGACAGGCTTTGACTTTAACATCATGGTTGTTGGTGGGTGGAAGAGCAGTCAAGTTTGTTTTGGTTTATGTTGTTTCAATTAACAAATTACCAGTTATTACTCTGTCTCTCTCTCTGTCCGTCTCTTCCTCTCTCTATCAGGTCAGAGTGGTCTAGGCAAGTCCACGTTGGTGAACACTCTGTTTAAGTCACAGGTGAGCAGGAGAAACACAGGCTGGAGTCGTGATGAGAAGATTCCAAAAACTGTTGAGATCAAATCTGTATCACACGGTAAGAGGACGTTATGTTGATCATGTGACTTCTAAACATTTACCAGCGTCTGTTAAATGACTGTTAGATTCACAACTGAGCTGATAGGGATGGAGATCCAGGGAATGTTGATGCTTGCTTCTGTGTTTGCATCCATTACTGTAAACGAAAGTTTTTAGCCAGTGGTTTTTAAAGGGCAAGCTGTGCAAAAAAAAAACTACATGGGCTAATTAAGAAAGACTTGTTTGCTCTCGTTATCAATACACCAGTGCTTCTGACATTTATGAAACATTACGTTTATTTCCAGCTATATACAAAGAAACAAATGCCATGTACAGATAATGAATTAGAGTAAGATAAGGTCGTAATGTTATTTATGTCTCCTCACATTTAATAGCACAGCTAGGTGTTTGTGTGTAAGAAATGATGCATGTTGTGCTCAGAATAAGTGAGAAATACTGTGATGATGGTCAGTGATCTGAGTATGAGATCAGCTGGCTAGATAAATAGTTTATAGGGATTTATAATGAATTCATGGTGTTAAGAGAATAATCTGAGAATCATCTGCAAATCATGTGAACGATTGCTTTTAACATTAATGACATTCTCTAAAAAATCATGTGACTTGGAGGAATTTCAATGTGCCCTCGGTTTACTAACATGCGTTTTAATATTTAGATCCGATAAATTATGTAATAATTATATCTGTTAAAGCCTCATTTGCTAAAAAAAAAAAGTAGAGAATTTGCAAAGTAGGAAGGCAATGATCTGTGTGTGTGTTGGGGTGTGTGTACTTCATGTGACAGTTGTTACTCATGTATTCTTGTTACTCATAAACTCAGACTGCTGGTTCAGTGGTGACTGTGTAACTGTGATTAATGTGATTTTGTAGTTATTGAGGAAGGTGGGGTGAAGATGAAGTTGACTGTCATTGACACACCAGGTTTTGGGGACCAGATCAACAATGACAACTGGTGAGTCTTATGTGATAGAGGAGGGGGGGAACCATTAACCATTACTTTTCAATCAATTTGGTGTCTTTAAAGTGATCCAAAATGCATCAGTCAGGGTACACAACAGACAAATATGACTAGCATTTGTTTCATTTAAAGGAAATGGGTTGTTTCTTTTGTTGAGGTGTCAAATGTGAGTCTGGTTTGGAAACACTATCAGTCATTACAGACATCAGAACTGAGACAGTATATTTTGTGTCGCTCGAATTCCTTGAATTCAACACCATTTTTTCAGAAACCATATATTTAAAATATTTTAGACCTTTATTATATATTATATTATCATATTTTAACTTTAACATATATATTAGAACTTCACTTTATAACATATCATTTAATAAATGAGCTCTACACATTCTACACATTTGAAGTTTGTTTACTGTATTTCTAGCTGGGAGCCCATATCCAAATACATTAATGAACAATACGAGAAGTTTTTGAAGGAAGAAGTCAACATCGCTCGCAAGAAACGCATCCCAGACACCAGAGTGCACTGCTGCTTGTACTTTATATCTGCAACTGGACACTCGTGAGTTAAGACATAAACTCTCTTAAATGCCGTTTCATTTTAATTACTGCTGAAAATTCAAATACTACAAAGATCAGTAAGCTGTAATCGGCTTCATTGATAGAGGACAGAAATCAGACCTCTCTGTTTCTATGTGGTTCTGGAGTGTATTCATAACACAATACTACAAAATGAAATATTTTTATATTTGTCAATACTTAAATGATGCTTTCTAAGGCAGCTGTGTTAATTAAGACATGCGACTGTTATTTAAGGTAACGTGAATGTGCCTCATTCAGCAAGTTACACTGACAGGCCGGATTCTGAATGCTGGATTTAACTGCAGTAGTGAAACGAGGCCTTTGCGAATCTCTGTTGCCCTGTAATAAAATCTTCTCCCATCAGTCTATTAATCATCTCACTTTCCCCTGTTTTTCTCTTCTCAGACTTCGACAGCTGGATATTGAGTTCATGAAACATCTGAGTCGTGTGGTCAACATCATTCCTGTCATCGCAAAATCTGACACGCTCACACCTGAGGAGAAAACCGAGTTTAAACAGAGGGTGAGACTGAAGAGAGTATTAAAGATGTTCAAGTGAGTTTTCTCGTACAGATTCACTACATCTTCCCATAATTCCTTGCAGGTGAGGAAGGAACTGGAGGTGTGTGGGATCGAGTGTTATCCACAGAAAGAGTTTGATGAAGACATGGAGGATAAGAGTGATAATGATAAGATCAGGGTAAGAGCTCTGCATTTTCTCTTGTACGGATTTTTATTGTTTCTCAGTCTTATACTGTCTTGCATGTAACTGTTTGTCTTTCCTCTCATCTTTCATCTCTAAAGTCTCTCATCTATTGGCCCGTGTTTTCACATGATGTATGTCTCATGCAATGTGTGTATTACAGGAGGTCATGCCCTTTGCTGTGGTAGGAAGTGATAAAGAGTATCAGTTCAATGGTAAACGAGTTCTGGGGAGGAAGACACCATGGGGAATGGTGGAAGGTGAGTGAGGCGTGTAGCTGGTAGCTTTACCGTCACAACATCAGATCTTTAGTTTTAAAGTGTTTTTTATGAACGTTATAGCGGTACATGTTTTCCTTTTTTGTCCCTGCAGTTGAAAATCCAAATCACTGTGAATTCTCCTTACTCCGTGATTTCCTGATTAGGTAACATATTAAATTTTATTTTATTTATTGCATGTTTTAATAAGTTTCGGCTCTCATGATTAATGTTGCACAATAATGTCATCACGTGCTCAGGTCTCACCTCCAGGACCTGAAGGAGGTCACTCATAACATCCACTACGAGACGTATCGCGCCAAGAGGCTCAACGATAACGGAGGTCTGCATCCCATCTCCTCCGACACGCAAGAGAGCAACCTGTGAAGAAAACCACGAGAGAAAGCTAGAAACAGATAACAGACAGATTACAAAGTCTCATCTTGTAATAGTTCAGCTGTGCATGCTATGAAGATTTAATTGCTGTGAAGGTTTTGTCTTCATACTCCTTTTAACTCCTCATGGAACTCGTCTGCTTTGCACAACCCTCCAAAATTAGAAAAAGCTTTCCCAGTTAAGTGGGCAAGATTGTGCAAAATAATTTTGCGCAGGCATCACATGAAGATAAAAGGACCTGCATACAGGAATTTTTAAACAGTGTACAATTTTGTCTCCACTTTAAAGTATGACCTCCTTTGACCTCTGTCAGAACCTCTGTTACACACCTTTGGGCAGTTTGATCTAGTTATTCTGGTCAGCACACAGAGGTTTGTACTGCCACTGCAGTCTATGGGCCTTATTTATTAAAACATTTAACACATTTGCCAATGCAAGAATTTCTATGAATCTGATATTCTCAAGGAAAGTGTTTAAATAAATGTTAAAGGTTTTGATCTCTTTGGCCTTGAGGTTGTTATAGAGGTTTTGATTCTCTACAACTTTTTACTTTTGCCATGTAACTCTGCCAAAGCAAGTCTCAGAGGATTCTGTATTGACTTATTACATTCCTACAGGTCATTCCAGGTGCAACAGTTGAAATACATGCAATGATTGACAGCGGCCGATGTGTTTACATTGTGTTTTTTAGCGCTTACAGAAGCGGCCAATTAAAAGTCAGGACGAAACTGAAAGAACACTGATTAAAAATGATCAGTACCTTTTGAAGTTTTTAAAGTGTTCCTTTAGAACATTTTGTATGGACACCCCATGTAGTTGTGTATGTTTGTGTGAATGAGTACAAAAGTTGTGTAGGTTTTACGCGATTTTCCATGATTTTGTTTGTTGTTACCGTGACTTTTCTAACTCTTAACTTACCACAACCAATGTGTTTTTCAGTGCCCGTGTGTGCCAATATTTCCATCTCTGTGTGTAACTAATCTTACGATCTCCTACATTTCATCCCATCACAGCGTTTGTCATGAGCTCTGCACAGATCAGCACATTATCAGTGTAGGAAACTTACATCTACACATATATGTTGACAACAATCTTAAATCAGTTCACAAATCATTCATTTTATTTTTTTGTATCACGTTTTATTAATGCTGGTGTGGAATAATACAACTTTGAACAAAATAATTATGAACCATTATTTATATATTGTATTTATGTTTTATTTATTACAGTACTTATGTTTTAATTTATTAAACACGTTTGCCACAAATGCCCTTAGTGTCTTATCTTAAAACAAAATAATACAGTGTGTTTGCAGTTTGCAAAAATCAGTTTCATGTATTTTGTAAAGAAAACTGGTCTCTGCATTTTGCACAGTTTGCATGAGGAGGGCGCTGTAAGACAACAGAATACATTGAATTCGTATTTAAAAGCTCCACTGAGTGGCGTGATGTTGAATCGTAACACCAGATCGGCCTCATTCAGTTCACACAGCGGTTCACTTGTGCATTCGAATTCCCCGATGCCCACAAAAGCTGCAATTGTTTTTAACAGGACAAAGTCACCTTTATAAGTTTAGCACCCCAGATTATTTTAATGCACTTTGTAAAGTTACTCTCATTTATCATATATGCACATGAGCTGTTACACCTTGAGATGTTATTTTATTGCATTTATATCTCAATTCATTCAGGCACTGTGGAGTCTTTTATCTGAAATGATTCTGGCTGAGAAGCAGTTTTATCGTAAGGTTTTAATGCTACAGGGGGAAAATATTGTTTTCTTTGTCTCTTTGTCTGTTTCCTTTGTGGCCCACATGGAAAAGGGGGAGGAGCCAAATTCTGTTTCTGCTCTGTGACCAAGAGATTCTTTAGTTTCCATCGTGGGTTAGTTAGGTTAGTCTAGTTAGGTTATCTACCTACTATATTCTACCCATATCACTGTAATCTCTCTCACTTATTGAATATAAGTGTGGCTCTCAAGCCAGAGTCGGGGAGACAAAGAGAGAACTGGAGTTTATGAAACAGGACTACATAGCCAAAAGTTATTTTAAGCATTATGAGACATATCTAAATGTGAATTTCACTCACCATGTTAAAATTGTACATTGGTTTAGATGCAGTTAGGATAAATCAGTATGTATCGTTGTGAGGTCCCCACAGGTCACTGGAGGTACTGCAGACAGTAGACATTTTAAAGAAAGAAAATCTACTTCACAAGCTGCATGACAACAAAATGGCTGACCTCAAAAATATCTACACTGTTTAATAATCATTGCAATTGTCCCTTGATTCGTTTCTTCCTTCCATGCTGAAATAAATGTAAATTGGTGGTTTAAAATGACAAGCACAAGAAACAAGGAGTTGTGTGTGTGCATTATGCACTAAAATACATGCATTTGCTTTTTGACAACCTCTTTATAATACAGGTTTCATGTGTGATTTAGAAAGCATTTCTATAAGCCTGGACGGACAAACACCCTCTTACGGGTCACAGCCTACATGTCCCTCTTACACCCAATCTGTCATGCCCTCCTGCCCATGCCAGCTTTGTCCATTAAGGTGAATCAATTATAAGGGTAAACTGGTTGTATTTTGCATGAACCGTATCTACTTAAAATAACAACAACACATAATAGTTTATATATAAACGGGATGCTGTTGCTACCATCATTGTATAAGAGCAGCCGTACAGTCGCTTGTGAGGGGCGGCCAGCGGGTGTTTATATCAATACACAGAGAAACGAGATTGCTAGTCGAAATGTTATAAATATAAAATATATATTAAATATAAACACACACAAAGTCATTTTCAGCCCAGATGTTTTTATTTTTAATTTTTTTATTAAACAAACTATAGTCGTTCTGCACATAACATGAATTCTTGCTGATGAAGTTTATTGAAGTTTATCCGTTTACGTATTTTATTATGTCAGTAAATGAGCACAAGGTTTGTCAAACACGCTGTAAAATCGTTTCAAACGCGAGAAACATTGAAGATGCGGTGGGAGGCGCTTGATGGCGGAACACGCGTCTCCTCCCTCCGCCGCCGCTCAGCCCGAGACGCGTAGAGCGCGAATCAGCGGTTCACATTACAAGCGTTGTGAGTCCGGTTCACACTGTAGCTTACAGTCATTCACACTGTATCCCACTGAGACTGTATCTCAATCCGAGAGCCGTTGCCAGGAGAAACCGCATCGCCGGTGTAACAAAGCGATTCTTGTGGTACCAATTTGTGGAGATACCGGTTCATAGACGATCAAAACACTGGGTGAGTTTACACGCGTTTCTATCTACAACAAAACGAGGGTTTTCACTAGACCCACTACAACTTGTAGTAGCTTAAGGTTGTTTGGTATTTACATTGTAATTTAGTGGTTTTAGTGTGTGACACATTTGAGAAAATGAGATGGATTTTATGGTTTGTTTCACCAAAGAGACAACGTGATTTCACATTGACAGCTGATGAATTGACTTGAATTCAAGTTGAGTTGGAAGTAAATGTTCACTGTTATAATTGAGTAACAGTTTTGCATATTAAATCATTTTTAAAGCCCCTCTTTTACACCTGTGAGAATTGTTTAAAAAAACTTTCGATGTTGAAAAATGGCATTCAGTGAAATTCAGCCATGTTGAATCCTGAATCAGAAGATAACAGACCTGCCAACTCCAGTCTTGGTTAATCATGTTTACTTGATGTATTTGTGAGGTACGTAAGAGAAAATATACATCCAGTCCATTATAGCAAATTATACCACAGGTGCTGTTGAATGCTTCATTCTGATTGGTTCACGAGCGTTTTTCAGGAAACATACCTACAGTAGTTCCAGTAGGTTTAAGGACAAAGTGCTGGAACTCTATTGATTTTGTAAGAACTTCCTTCTTCTTATTATTATTATTATAATTATTAGAAGGATTAGAGGCATTGTATCTGTTCGTGTTGTTGTTTCGTTCATTTATGACAGCACATAGAACAGAACATAGGAAAGTTATGAAATTTGGCACAGAGATAGGGGACACTCCGTTTCACTCCTGTTTATGCTAACTTTGAAGTTTTGAAAACATTTGTCTAAAATCACGAGAGTGGTCTTTTTAGATTCCTAGAGGCATAGCAAGTCAAACAGTGTCCGATGTTCCATGGTTGGCCATTTTAATCATGTGGGCTAGAATCAGAATTTGAATCGAGAATAACTTTGGAATATCTCAGATTTCGTTTCCGTCTATACAATTTTTCTGCCATTTTGAATTTCCAAACAATTTACTTTTTTCTACTGTTTTTTGGTCATTGTCCCATTTGCTTGAAACTTGGCATGCATCATTTAGACACCTCATGCCAAAAGTGAAAATAATTTTGATTGGTCAAGCCGTTTAGCAGATATGAGCCAACAAAATCTGTGGGTGTGACCCATTTTCACTAATTGGCTAAACTTGGTACATTTAAACATGAGGACATTCTGAGGGCGCACAACAAATTTTGATCCAGGTATTGCGAATCTTGACCGAAACATTAAATGTATCACTACGCTGCCTCTTTTCTCATGCCTTCAGGGTGATCCAAGATGCATTTGGCAAGGTTTACACTGTCAGTGTTTCCACCCATCTTGGCACACTCTAGACCCCACACCTTGGAAAACCCATGGTTTATAGCATTAGAGAATGTCTTTCATTTCTAAGCAGTACTGGTGTGTCCTTGTGCATCCATTCCATTAAGTTGCATGCATTTGGGAATCTTACAAGGAAAACAGTTGTGGTGTACATCTCACATGGATTGTTTAAGAAGGAACATGGTGCACCTTTTTTCCTAAATCTTATTGCGGTTGAGCATTTAACTGCAGGACTGTACAGCTGTTATTATGTTGTGTGGGTTTGGAAGCTTATAGGACAATCATGTCTTACTGGTAACTGGGCTGGGAGCATTGTGTGGACAAGTGAACATCAAGCTTGACACCATGTTCCAGTGTCTAAAAACAGTGGCGGTAGAGTGCTTAATAGGGACATGTCCATTTGAGAAACGTTTGTGGCAGGAGTGCTTCATCAGCACCTTCTTTGAGCAAGCTGGTTATTTATACAAATCTTCTCATAGTATTTAGAAATACGAATTTTAGTTGGGGTAAATGCCATTTTCAAGCTTTTTCACCAGTACTTTCAATGTGGCCTTGGCTAATCAGGCTAAAGCAAAATTAAAAGCATTAGCTACTAAACAAGTGGTATACCTCACATCCTCATTTTCATTAGCCAAAAACAAAAAACATGGCGCTTATCTGACTAAGGCCCATATTGACACTAGTGGAATAGCTAACCATGTTTATATCTTTATTCCATGTTGTTGTGCATCATTATTTATCATCTTTAATTAGTTTAGAAAACTAAATCTATATATTGTTGTCCTGTTTTTATGTATAGATGGTCTGTTCATGGTCTGTTTTTACAATCTTGAAGGCTACCTACGCCTCCATGCTCCACCCCTAAAGATCTGTCAGAATGGTACGGTCTGTTCTGTCTGTAATTTTCCACTCGGTCATTGAGGTTCACTGTGCTCGTGAGGGGGAGGGGATGACTGTGTTTGTCTGTGAATCACAGGGTAGCTGTGCAGCTGTGCTGTGCATGTGTTGCTAATCTTTGTTGTGACATTAGTAGAGAAATGCTTTGTTCACAGACATCCTTTCCTAACATGCTATAAAATGCTATAATCCAATATTGAATCCAGTACTGAAAGTACATTGTGTAGAATTTGTAACTTATGTCACAGTATGTGGTTAAATTTTATCTTCCCTTTAAATCTCTGTTGCATGAATGCTGATATATCGTAGATTCTGGCTGTATGCTGTATTTTTCATTGAAAATAAATCAATTGTAATGGGTGGTTTCTTCCTGTTTGTACAGAAGTTATTTTTGTGTATTTATTTATAAATAGTATTAAAAATACAGACTGTTATCCCAAAAGAAAACATGCCTCAACATTTTTACATTAAATTAATGTAAATTTTTACATTAAATAGTTTTTTATCAACACAAAGAACGGTGGGGAAAAGAGCTGAGTGAAGAAAGGAGCAGAACTGGCTGAAACCGGTTGAGGCAGCTTCACTTCCTGATTGTGCTGTGAAAAACAAACTCTGTGTTGCTAGCTGTTAGCGCTGCGTTGATTGTGTATTATCATTCATACAAACAACACTATTTTGGTACTTTACACACACACACACACACACATATATATACACATACATATATATTAGACGCTTTACAGTTCTTAATTCTGTGCCGATGAATGATTTTTCCTTTAAAAAGGTTTTAGTTTATAGTTTTATGGCAGAATATCTAACAATATTTTAGAAATAAACATTTGATAGCTTTGTGTATCATTTAATAGCTTTGTGTATCATTTGATAGCTTTGTGTATGTAACAGACAGAAATTCAGTTATTCACATTACTGGTGATTGTCCTCATGTATGATTATAATCCACGTGACATGCATGAATCAGTCATGACATTAGTCATATCTGAGCAAGAATGATTTCAGCCTCTTATATGTTCTGATAGTGATATGTGGACTTTGTGTGG
>JAZGTK010007085.1:0-19840 GCA_036877625.1 Ambastaia sidthimunki | reverse complement strand
TCTGTCTGTCTGCTTAAATAATATATAAAATTATAGGACACATTATATATTTTATAAATATGTATATAAATGATAGGACACCAAATTAAAGAACAAACTGATTTTAATTTACACCCCACAACGTCAAACGAAACCGCACAGCCATTAAAAACAAACGATAAAATTGCATGCATCTAATTATATTATCATTATAGACAATATTGTTTTCTACAACTAAGACACTGGAATTAAAAATACAAAAAACGTGCACAAATGCACAGATACACAACAGACACACAAATACTGCAAAAACTGCAACAAATTAAAAGCGGTGGAATTAATTCAAACAGTGCTCAATTAACTCTTTTGATACATTGTGCTGTTATATAGTATTACAGGAATGTATAACACAGGGCACACAGTAGCACACGTGTAGCTATGGCAGTAAAAACATACATCATATGATTCAAATACAACAATTGTGCAATGCATCACAGGTTGGACAGGTGGGTGTAAGAGGCCAATATGTTGTAATGTTTGTAGAATGGAAGACTTTTCCAAATGAACAGTGATGACAGAGCTACAAGGAAGACCGGTCTTCTTAAAAAAATCTAGCTGAGATTCTTGTCTTACATAAAAATATTGTTTGGTGCTCTCGACAGTAAACGTAAGATACTTTCTTGACACACACTGACTATGCTGAAACATTTAGTGTCTAGAAGCAGTTCAAACAGCGTTTGGATAAAACTCAACACTGTGTCCTGCCATTCAAGTACATTTAATTTGGCTCCTCCCACAAAATCTCTGTTGATTACGTTTGACCCGATGAGTTAATAAGTGGTTAAAACTGGTGTTAAGAGCAGTCAGAACTACTTTACCACTTGTCAAACATTATTTATAACTGTTATAGCTGTTTAAAATGTCATAAACAGTAAGAGATGACCTTACAGTAAATAGCCACTATATTAAACTTAATCTGGCACATGTAGTAACTCAGTGTGACTGTCAGTTATAGCACTACACAAATTAAAGCTAAATGTGTACAAAGCATTTGCCTTCACAATATTTCTACTACAACTCAGCTGAGCAGAAAAAAAGGCAACTGGTTGAAACTCACAAAGTCACAAAAAACGAAATATTACTAAATTTGTAACTGAGGCAGTATTAGAGCGTCTATTTTCTCTTATGTGTGTAAGGTGTGTCTCTTATAGTCTGACTCAGGGGAGAACATGCATCACTTGTTTTTGAGAAGCTAGGTTAACATAAGGCACTCAGCCCAGAAGTTTTAACTAGTTAAGTTATTTTTTTACAACATGGTCCTCTTGTGTTTCTCAACATAAGTCTAAAATCATATTAAAAACTCACTTTGTGCCATTATAGAGACATTCTTTGAATAAATCAAACTTTCCTTTGTTAAAAAAAATAAAAATTAAACTAAAAACCCAACCTAATCTCACCAAATCACTTTTCTATTCAGTCCTAAACAAACAACAAAACCAGTCTGGATCCCGGGTGAGGAAATCTTTTTGAAGAAAAGTTAGATGAGAAGAACCGTTGCAGGTGCATTCTTCAGAGATCGGACCCCTCCTGTCTATAGCACTTCAGGTAGAAGCATCACAAAGTCTCTCAGAGGTAGAACTTTATGAACACGCTTGCATATTAGTTTGGAGAATACCACGAGGATATCATGGCCCCATCCTTCTTTAAAATGACATCCTCCACTGTAACAGGATATGTAAGCTGGTGGTTAGGTAATCGTTTAAGGTTCAAGGCCTTTGGATGGGGGAAGGATTGAGCTGCGGATGAAGAGCGCTTGACTCCCCCTGCCGGTGGTAAAAAGTACTGCAGGTATAATGAATGCCACCATCTCGTTATGGGGAGACGCTCGTGGTGTTTGTCTCCGTCTTCTGGCGAGCTTTATGAACTGCTACTAAGACGTCGGCGTAAGAGAGAGACAGGTTTTGTGCCTGTGTCCTCCTGGTCGCTCTCACAGTCTCTCTGATTGGAAAACGACAGAAAGAGTGAGGGACACATAAACTAAACCTTGCACACTCACACAAAGTGTTTACAGTACTAAATAAACCATCAAAATGTTACATTACTCATAAGAATTAAGCACATGTCCCTCCTATTAGTCAATACAGTGATGGAATCTCACTTTCTGTATTGTAATGTTGGAAAAAACAATGGTGTATTAATGTATTTTAACTGCATTTATTGTTTCAATGTTTGTTTAAAGCTGCAATCCGTAACTCTTTTAGCTTAAAAATGAAGAAAAATCAGTTCTAAGGGTAAGTACCAGATCAGTGTTTAAAAACAGTCTTATCTTCCCCCGATTTGCAGCAGTAAGTTTATAATAATTGGTTATAATTTGAGCTGTAGGGTCCAATTTCTAATAAAAGGTCAGTTTGGCTTCAGTTTAACATATGTAATAAAAATATGTAATGTAACCTGCAATTTTATGTTTTAAACATAAATCGTGATAGAGAGAAAAAAGTTACGGATTGCAGCTTTAAAATATCATTATGTCTGGACAGGAATATTTCATTTCCTGTTTTACAGTTTATTTACATTATTTACATGATAGTAAGGAATGACACACAGAAAATGTCCCTATTACCTGACAGATGTCACTGATACGGTTGCCGTGACATTTCACTGTTGTCTCTGTGACATCACTAGACTCTGTCAGCTGCAAACAGAAATGTGGCTGCGAGTCGCGGGTCAGATTCTTTGTTTAGCCAATCAGAACGCTTTGAGGCTCATTTGCCTGTCAATCATGTGGAATTTGATTTGGGATTCGAATTTGGGATTTGAATTTGTTTTGATGTTTCTTATGTGTGACAATACAAACAAATTTTAAATGATACAATAATAGGTTCAGTTTTCATTAAGTGCTAAATGATTCTTTGTTGCGATTCATTTGTTTTTTTTTCTTGTTTGATTGCAGGGTGAAATTTTGACGATTGTCATGAAATTTACACAAAATACAGAAAATCATCTTACCAGTTCTTGTTGTTCTGTTCCACGAGCCTTACACAGTAACTGCAGTCGAGAAAACCGATTACAAGCTGAAACCATGTTAAAGGACATCTGCAGAGACCAGAAGACCAACAATACTTGCAATTAATCCAGCGAAAAATATGACATGAATTTGTGTTGCTAGTGAACAGCAGGTGTCTCTCTTCACTCACAGATCAGTTAGTTAGAGACAGTGAGTCACCATTAGCATTAGCAACCGGTTAGCACACCTAACATTTGCATTGAACATCACAGAGAGCTTAAAAGCAAAGCGACATCATACTACATATCAGTTTGTACATTTAATAAGCGTGAAAAACACTTAATGTAGAAATTAAAGTCTAATATGAACAAGCACGTGTTGTCTTAAGAGTTCATTTTATTTATACAGCTGACAAAAAGTACAACAGTTACTTTAAACAGTTATGCATTGCAGCTTTAAGCATGTTTTTTGGTCTATTTTTTTGGTCTTTTTACATACAGCCAATAAAAAGGTGACACAACCCACAACAGAGACGTTTTACACCCGTCACCAACCTTCCATTTCCTCTTTGCATTGAACTTTCTGAAGTTCTTCATGTTGATGGAAGAACGGTTCCTCTTGGCTATCTGAGTTCTGTTCAGAGGCTGTTGGAAAACACGGACATGGAACGATTACTGTGATTATTCCGAAACAATATAAGGAAAGACAGAACAGATGAGTATATGCTTCTCACCTTAATCCAGGGGTGAATGAGGCAAACATCTGCTGTCATTCTGTCACTAAATACAAACACACAAATGTGAATAAGTGTTTAACCCACAAAAGTTACTATTTAAGCAAAAGTTAGACAAATCACTTTGATATTATAAATCCTCATGGTTAGAGCAACCTTAAAAACTCATGAATAAAAATATTCCCCAAATAAAGTTCATGATAAGGGCTCCTGGGACTATATAAATGTAGATCATTTGTTTACAAAAGTTCTACACCAACTTGTTAAAAACACTTAGGTTTAACTGCTGTCTTTTTACTTTTTGAAAAGTAATTTAAAGAAAATCAAAGTGGTGCCAATAATAAAACATTTTTCCTTTAGTTTTTTTGCCACAAATGAATTGTTGATGAATAGAAAAGTTCTCAAATAACTCAAGCAGAAATATCAGAAATGACTGTTATAAGTTAACTGGATGTGTATTCCAGTGTGTGCAGTACTAACTTTTGATCTTTAACTAGTAGTCTCTCAATGAAGTCTTTGGCCATGTTGCTGGTTTGGCTGAAGTAATGAGGCTCAAACTCATAGTTCATCGCCACAATGTTCCTCAGAGTCTCTTCATCCGTCTCCCCTTGGAACGGGGACAGACCACTCAAACTGATGGTGTAAATATACATGAATAACAAATGGTTTTACTTGCAGGAAAATGTTTTGTTGCCTGGAGACCATAGAAAGAGGGTAAACACTGTAAAAATAAGCCCATATATCCCCTATAGACATCTTTTCAAAGTACAGATTCAGCCAAAATAAAATCTGATTCCAAACAGTTCTTACAAAAGAGACATTTAATATCCTCAGATTAATTGATTATGATTATGCAGCAGTAACACTAAACATAGTAACTATGATATTATGGCAGAAACAACGGTTGCTATAACTGTTACATTCTTGTAAGGGCAGTTTTTTCCTGAGTTTTCTGATGTAATTTAAAGTGAAACAGAAAAATGGAGGGCGTGGCTTCTTTTTTTTCCTGTAAACTGACTGGCTCTAGAAAAGTAGGCGTTTCAAAGCTCGCAACAGACTATCATTGGAGGGGAGTGGTTAATGATTCTAGCCCCGCCCAAATCACAGGCTGACGTATCAGAGAAGGTTTGCCAGTCCAGAGAGGAAGAATGTTATGATTTTGATATAAGGTTATGAGGGCATGTGATTAAAAATAATGACACATATGAATATTTTATAGTGAACACTGCAATATTTCATAAAAAATAAGGGAAGTATATTTCAATTTCATGTTGACTTTAAATGTCTCAGTTCAACATAAAATGACTACTAATGTACTTCACAAAGAAAGTCTGATGTTTCATTAAGATTAGCTGCTTGATGCCGGGCAGATGGCCAATCACATTTCATTATGTATCTGCTCAATATCTGGTGTTCTTCATTTCTGACATACTTTATCTGCTCTCACAGCTCTGGTCCAGAAATCTGAGACAACACACCGCTTGTCAAAGGGAAATTTATGCCCTAGCTGTAATCTGTCTGAAACAGAACTTCTGGGAGTGATGGGTGATTCCTACAGGATTTGACTGTCTGTTTCTTTAAACAAGAGCATAAAGAATACTTACAGAATGTACGTAATGACCCCAATGCTCCTGAAAAAACACCATGAGAACAAATGATTCATCTTCATGCAGCTGTTCTGAAGTTAAAAGTCGCTACAATTTCAAATCTTGTTATTGTACCACTGCATGAATTATATTTAATAGCACATAAATAACTATAATGAAACAGTCTATGCAAAGTCTATAATGTAATCTTTACATTACCACGGCATTACAGAATCTGAACAGGCACATATATAGGCAACATATAGAATAGGCACCACAAAATAATCTGAGCAACTTGTACTTCATTCAATGTAAATATCTCGATTGTTTGTGCTCTCTGTAATCAAACCTTTGCTGTTGGCATCACCAGGCAGCTATGAGAATGTTTTGAAACGTAAACTAAACGTACTATTGTAACAAGTCATAAATTGTTTTGTTTTCACACTAGGCGACAGTCACGTTGTTCTGTCAAAACATGAAATAGTTTGCCTTTCAATATGCCCTCCATATGCAGTCCCCATTTTGAAGTGAAAAGAGTAGTTCACAAACAAGAAACGCACGCTCAGACACAAACACACACTTAAACAAGCATCTGGGGACAGGTGCGTGAAAGCGGACTCAGGTCTGAACATGCCTAAAAACTCCCTCATGCACTTTAACACACATTTAATCTCATCTACATGTGTTTCTAATCTGACCCAGGCGAAACTTACCACATATCTGCTGCTGTAGACAGAGGCTCGTAGTTGATGATCTCGGGGGCTACGAGAAAGCAAAAGAAAAAAGTTTTAAGACAAAAATATTTTAAAACATCAGTTTTAAGTTCTGTGTTTTATGCATTCACTGTTTACATTCACTGTTTTCTGGTTAGGGAACAAGTAGCTTTAAGTTTTAGCTCTGCTCCACATCACGATCTGTTTAGTGTGAACGCAACACTCACACTACTTCACAACAGATCAGAACAGTGCAGAACTATGTGAATTGGGAAACACTTTCAGACTTTTACAAGCAAGAGCCAATAAAACCCTCTTTGTATTATTTCTGTTGCAACACTGAACTCATTTTATTGCATTACAGAAAAAGTCAGACTGTCAAAATAACCCTATTAAAGGTACAGCACACAATTTCAGTACCTAGCTTTGAAAGCACAAGATCTCTCCCTTCAGAGTGCTCTTCTAAGCCACGCCTCCTCCAACACATAAAATTCATAGTTTGACAGACAAGCAGGACATCCTATCATTGCATTCGGACCAAATGCAATGATTGGATGAACATTTTATAGTCGTGTGCTTTTCCACAGAAGATATATTTAGACAAATTACTTATTGAATTGTTATCAGGATGTGAGGAGACCAGAATAACAAAAAATGTTTCTGGATAAAAATCATCTACCTGCCTCATTGTGTCTTTTTCTCAGAGTTCAATATGAACAGACTTGAAGTGACACAAACTCAGCAAGTTTTTTTGTTGGTGTAAACTGGCTGACAGGCAGAAAACTGTTGCAGTTGTTTGAGATAAATGCATTTGCTGTTAATGTTTGTTTTTCTAAAACAGAATAACTTACTATAGTTCACGCAAAAATCTAAATTCTCATTCTCACCCTTATGTCTGTCCTATAAGTGAAAATAAAATATCTGAAACATTATTTACCAAATTGACAAAGAAACATCATCAGGCTCTGTTAATCTCCAAGGACAAAACAATCAACATAAATTGTATTGTATTGAAATATGAATTATTGCATCATATAAATTGTGTTCCACGGGTCTTAAACAATGTGACTCAATGAATGATGATTTTTGGGTGAACTATTCTTTCAAAATGGATAAACGTGTTAATCTACCATATAAAGTTAATTAAAGATTTAAGCAGTTAATGGAGGTTCAGCCACAAGTGACTCAGAATTATAAGTGACTCAGAATCAGCCATGTTATATCACAATTCAGTCTCTGATATAACATCCTTTAGGAGCAAATAACCCTCTGTTGCTCAAGAAAAATGTCTTTATGATAAGTAAAGTGTAGGTCCCAATAGACAGCAACAAGTGCCTTCATTCCTGCAAAAACCTTTTTGATAATGTTCAGAGAACTTTTGGAGAACATTAGCCAATGTTCTGAGAACGTTGCCTCTTAGCTTGGCTATTAAGTAGCAAACTACTTTTGCCAGCCCTGTTTCATGTGAATAGCTCTGAAGCACACAGTTCAGTGATAAAACATGTGTAGGTTTGATGTTTAAAAGTGCTGTTAAGTGTATAGCTGGCAATCCAGAGAGTGTGTGAGGTAAATATTTCAGACTGACTCAACACTGTGTTTCTAATCCATAAAATCAACACCCAGCGCAGGTTACTCAAGGACACCTGTGTAATACATCAGCTTTGACATGATCTCACAACAGCTATTTCTGTGCAATCAATTTCATATGAAAGCCGCTATGTCATCTCAGCTGAACTTATCTCGTTTCTATGGAGACGGCCTGAACTACAAAATGTGTGTATTGCTAAAGGCAGGAAAAAAACAGACCCAGCAGCAGGTGTAGATTAAAAAACACTCACTCGAGCAGATTCAACATGCACCCAAACACACACACAATTTAAGCTACAAAATAAATGTAAATTATGCTCATTGCAAGCTCAATTAATTAGTGTTTACTTAATTTACTTAATGCAAGCGGACGTCGCATTCTTAACATTGCCACAGGGGGCGCTGTAGCACGTTTAACAGTAAACTCTTCTTCTGCTGTAAATTATCCCGCAGATTAACAGTTATTTAATATAATACTACACACTACTGAACTGTTGAGATGTTAAAAGCCAGAAAAATAACACATCCGGTTTAACTGCACAGCCATTTCAACGCATTTCTATCATCTATTTAAATGCTACATAAATATCTGCCCCTTTGAGGTTTATCTCACATACCCCTGAGGTTTGTTCCACATATCTGCCCTGTCTCTTAAAAGCCCCTCTGAGGTTTATCACAGTGTCACAAAATAACATTAAATGCAGCTTACGTGAAATGCACTGACCAGCTTTCACGTCTCTGTTTGCGTATTTGCATGTTTTAAATGCAAATGTATTTTATTAAATTAAAATATTTCCTTGAACTCAAAACCACTTTTTCATTGACGTGTACAATGTCAGTTGCTCTCATCCCAGGAGACTTCCCAACAATTTTAGGTTGTAAGAACGTTTCCATAACAGTTCTTGACTTCCACTAAGTAACAAAAACATTAAAAATGTTACTTTGAATGTTCTAGGAACGTTCAAAATGTTGAGTTTTCAGACGTTGTATTAATGTTATTGTTTGGCTGTAAGAACGTCAAGCATTTTTTAAATTCTGTAACATTTTTAAAACATTCCACTAACAACTTAGAAATAATGTTTTTGATATATATATTGTTAAAGAAGTTCTACTAATGTTGCTGCATTTAAGAGAACTTTTAGAGAACATTAGCCACCGTTCTGAGAATGTTCCCTGTTAGCTGGGTTACAGTTCCATTAGAATTGAACCCCTGACCTTGGAGTTGCTGGCACCATGTGCTACCAGTTGAGCTAAAGGAACACTTTGCTCATAAGACTCACCAATGTACTGTGGGGTTCCACCTAAACTCTTGTACTCTTCCCCTTGAATAAACCGGTGGGCCATCCCAAAATCAATTATTTTAATGTCTGGATTGGGAGCATGTTTTTCCAACAACATGATGTTCTCCGGCTGCAGAACAAGAACATTTAGAACATTCTTTTAGAACATTAGACTTAATCACAATGAGTATTTATTATTGTTCGCTGTATATCAGTGTTGTTTAAATAGCTGATGTGTTTCTTGTTTCATTTGACTGCATTTGCATTAATGAATATAAACCCTTAAACAAAAACTCAAATTCACACATTAACAGAGAGAGTAAAAGACAAAACATTTATTTACTAAATCATTTATTTATAAATCAAAGTCCTCGTCCCTGTTTAGCTAAAAGTAAATCTGTTATTAGGGAAAAAGCTCTAAATATTTTAAAATAATATTTAGTAACTTTTCAATGTTTGTTTTGGAATTTATTTGACGTTTAGACCACTAACATTAGCAAGAAAACACTGAAATGTGATGAAAATGTATGATAGTGTTAATAAATGGAGTTAATATTCTGAATTAGGCACTTAAATATGACCAAATCTGTGTTGATATTGAAATATTATTGTGCTTTAAGTTATGGGAATATCTCTGAAAGTGACTCCCAGTCTTATGTGGGAAAGTTACACAAAACTTCAATGTTACCACTCTTCACAATCTTCACAGGAAGTGGCCTGTTTACTGTTCAGAGTTAAAATTAACTTTTCAAGGTCACATGAAGCAACTGTTCATCTGTTGGTTTACCTCAGAAGAAGTTTGTGGCACTTTTGCTAGCAAACAAACACAGACGCTAGGTGAGCATCTTACCTTCAGGTCAAAGTGAGTGATGTTTTTTTGATGCATGTAGTTCACACCTTCCAAAATCTGTTTCATGAACTCAATGGCCTCTGTCTCTGTGAGACTTTCCTTCTCAGCGATGAAATCGAAGAGCTCGCCACCTTTTATGCTGTTATGTACAAAAAGATGAGCCATAAATGAAGACAAAAGGCACTGATTTATAAAATAATGCTGAAAAATATAGATTCTGTCATTATTTATTGAGTAAATTTCACTGTGACCTTTCAGTATATGACCAGAGAGGAATAACTACTACTCAATAAATGGCTTTGTGTTTCATTAAAGCAATAACAGCATTTGGGCTTGAGAATAAACTGTTATTTTAATGAATAAAAATGAYATTTTTTATTGCTTATATAATTGTCTTCTACTTTAAATGAGACCATATTAGTTTCACTTCATTTAGTCCCATTTTTTATTTCCCTTTAGGTATCTGAGACACAAACACACACTCACAGCTCAATAATCAGGACCACCTCTGCCCTGCTCTCAAAAACATCTTTGAGAGCCATGATGTTTTGATGCTGCAGGCTCTGAAGGATCTCCACCTCCTTCTCCACACTCTTCCTCTCCAGTCCCAGCCTGCTTCCTGCACCTCGCTTTAGCTTCAGGAATTTCCCCGCCCACAAAACACCAGTGGCCCGCTCCCGCACCTCCCGCACCTGCCCGAAGTGACCACTAGGGCGGCGATATAAACACAAATGGAGATTAATCTTAAATTAAGAGATTAATCCACAATTAATACAAGAAATACCAATGAATGCTGTTTTTATACAAACACTGTAATATATTTCTGATACAATTACCTTCCCAAAACATCTCCAATCTCATAAAGGTCTTCAACGTTTTCCAGTTTGAAGACAGCCATTCTGCTCTCTCACCGCTTCCCTCTTTCTGCGATTGTTTAGTAAGTGTTCGGTTACTGTGTGCAGCTCATATTGAGATTAACTTTAGATCCACACCTTCAAACACACAAGACAGAAGAAGTCAGCAGACATCTCCACACAACATCTAGAAAACATCATACAAACCTGAAAACATTGCATTGACGTTATAGGTGTGTTAACTTTTCACAACTCTCCAAAAGTTGTTGTGACAGCACATTAAACTGGGCTAGTGCAAAAACATCCGACTAAACTAAACTGGAACAGCAAAAGAAAGTTCTGGAAACAATTTATGAGTCACCAAAGAGTAAACATCTGGATTTCAAATCACTCTGATACCCTGAAACTACAAACATGAGAAAGAATGCACATCAAAGCTGTACCCGGCTAACAGGGAATGTTCTCAGAACGTTGGCTTACGTTTTCTAAAAGTTATCAACATTCTCTCAAAGTTATCAGAAACATTCTTGCAGTAACGTTAGTAAAACGTTTGTTTAACGTTATTTTAACATGATATATTTTATATCAAAAATGTTCTTCTTACGTTGTTAGTGAAACGTTTTAAAAATGTTAAAAATGTTTGAATAATATTTAAATGATGTTTGAACGCTTGAATTAAAAATGTTTGAATAACGTTCCTATAACCAAGCATTAATGTTAACACAACGTCTAAAATCTGGACGTTTTAAACATTCCTACAACATTTAAAATAACACTTTTAATGTTTTCGTTTCTTAAAGGAAATGTTACGGAAAATTATTACAAACTAAACTTGTCAGCTGGGGTAGCGAGTCGCTCACAAGTCAACAAGCGAGTTCTTTAAACTTCAGCCAAGTGTGGACAAACTTAATCGCAATGTGAAAACATACCGTGAGAATCGAGCAACACACTCACCCTGTCATGCCTCCTAATATTTGCACATTCCTTCATAATGAGCCCATTTCCCACATTTGGTTGTAGTTCTGTAATTAGTTTTTAATGGCTAAAATGGTTTGTTAGGAAGTGAGAGGGGAGGGAGGTCTGACAACATAAATGAGGCGGAGCTGGATAAAAGAGAAAGAAAAGAGATTATTTATAGAACTACGAAACAAACAAGCTCTTATCTATCAGTCTGTCTATCTGTTAGCTGTCGGTTCATCCATTTTAACTGAGGCAGCGTGAGTTGAAATGGTACTGAACACTGTTTGTAGTGTTTACATTGTATGAATACTGACATTATTGTTGTGTTTATATGTAAATAATGTGATGTAATTGAAAGATGGAGTATTGAGAACAGCTGATATCTTATTTGCATCCAGGCTGGATCAATCTGTTCTGTCTGCAGGTGTACATACCCAAATCCAAACACTCAAACAATCTCTTATAATTGCTTTAACTCAAGCGATTTGTTGCCCTGCACCACAGCAACCACCTAGCAATGCCCTAGCAACTGCAAAGCAACAGGCCTTAGCAACCACCTAGCAACACCCTAGCACCGTGGCAAGCACCAAACACATTTTCTACAGGAAATCTGATGTCTGATGTGACCTAATGCCAGTCTTTGAATTCTTTTGCTTTGTATGATGAGACTTTATAGTTGCAAACTGGGCTGCTAATCACATGGGACTTTGTGCATGTGTTTAGAGAGCATGTCAGCTGTGTTTAGAAGGAATGGACTGGAAATGAAAGGGCTGCATCGATCAACAGTTCCTTTCCAAAACAACCCCTCCCATCTCACTTCAGCTTCCTACAGTAACATACCAGGAAAGAACAATAGTTTTCAGTGCAAAACAAAACCCCCCCTTTTGCAACAGCTGTATCAAATTACACACTCACTTCCAGTTAAACTAGACCGATCATTTCTGTTTGCATTTGCATGTCATCTATCTAGTATTGCTGCAGTTTTAACTTAAACCTAAGAAATGGGCTTGATGCACATGTTCATATTAATTTCAGTTCCATACTGCATTATATAAATACAATAACTGATGTCTAACGTGCATGTTAAAATACTGCTGGATACTGTTTTCTTTAACCTCATATCAGCTACTTCATTCTGCAAACTTGTGTAAACTGAGGCAAGCGTGAATCTGACAGCATCAGGGTTTTGCGTGTGCGCGTTGTGAAATTTGAGAAGCCCTCGCTTTCATTCTGTTCCGTCCTGGTTCAAAGACAAAAGTTTGGGAGCAATTCCAAACGCAATTCCAAACTTCCCGACAAATGCGCGCCCTCCATTATAAAGCAAACACATGATCTCACCATAGACAGCGAGTACAGTCCCCAGAACCCCAGACACAGTTCTTCTGCCACAACATGTTCATTACACAAACAAGGGAAGCGAAAACAAAGCATTTATTTGTCCATTTTAATTTGAGAACTGAGGACAACACAACGAATTAAAGACAAAACTGCTGTTTATTTTCTCCCACGTGTTGTTTGCCAGGAAACTCCCCAAAGCAAACAGGCTCAACCCACACGATGTCCATTTAAATTCTGCTATCGTTATGCAAAACTGCGCGCAAAGAAAATTATGTGAAACTGTATCAATCAAGCATAATGTGATACACATTTCAAATTTTATTATAGATCTTGCAACTTAAATGACATTTTAAGACATTTAAACGTCGACAACTCAAGTGTCTATCCAAAATCAATCTCTTATGGCTTTTATTGTCTATCCGATCACATTTAAACAATCACACCCAAGTCATTGAAAACTATTTTAGCTGTGCTGTCCAAAGTAACTAAAAATGACTAACCACAATGCAGTGGTAACCTCAGAACACACTCATCATTAACACCTAAATATCTTTTAACGCCTAAGTCCTTTTTTTAAGTTTTTAAGTCTGTCGAAACCAAATAGGATAAACAGAAACTTCCATTTCTTGTTTTTCGGAAAACCCTGAATTTAATAGGAAGGTGAGGTCTAACTGACCCTCAGGCCTGAGTTACTATCTAACCAGAGACTTGGAGTTAGATGATGATAACTACTAAGACATCCCAGTAAGGGAATAGTTTGTGTTATGCAACCATTCGTCCATAACAAAACCAGCTCTGTTTCTCATTATGATTTATACCAAACAACCTCATTCCTTTAGAAAGTAAAATTCAAGTGAAGGTTTTAGGTGAGAGATCTTCTCCACAGCTTGTCCAGACCATAAACCGGTAAACAACAGCAATGAAACGACTGCGCACAATAAAACACACAAATCTGCAAACGAAACGTCTCTTGTTAACTCTCCAGCCATCCTGCACCGAAACCTGCGTGCGCAAACTTGTCCGCGTCTCGCCTTTGCGCGTCGTGTCCATTGAATATCACGATGACACGCACCTATCTGAAAGCCGAACCTGTCACGACCGCAACGCGATGCTGAAACGAAGGTCCATTTCCTTATAGCGCAACTTCTCCATACACTGCGACATACGGTCGCGTTTCATGCACGATCCGCACATCTTCTGACGCCCGATTGCCTTTCCGTGCCACATTACGCGTAACTTCACGGATGCGTTTATTCATGTATTATTATGTACCTGGAGGGGATGAGCGCGTCTTATCGCTGCCGTACCGCCGTCATGAAGTCCGTGTGCGTCTCTCTGGACGTGCGCTCGCCGCGGACGCGCACTCGCTTCAATGAGGAAACGCAGTTTGACCCTGTTAGTGTAGCAAAGGGGGCGGAGGGAAGGTCTGTATCATAGGTGACACTCTGCAGATCTATGAAACATCTCTGGAATTTGTGGTTGAAGCTGGAGGAATTCATGCCTGCAGCAAAAATTAACAGATGCTTTAACAAATGGAGAAAAAAATGTCATTTAATATTTATTATAGCATTGCAGGCGGTGTGTTGCGACCAGTTTTTGCAACACGTGTTTTATGAGATGGAGTTAAAAATGATATGCATGATTTTGATGTAAATTCGCGCATGCTATAACATGCACATGGTTTGTTTTACCTACGACGAGTGAAACTGTTCGTTCGCATCGCCGCCTTCTCAATTTTAATGTACGCGCGCCACCTAGTGGACGACTTGTGCAACTGCTCTGTCAGTCATTACATGCAATAAATAGCATTTAAAAAATAACATAATAATACAGAAATAAAAAAGAGAAAGGAGAAAACTTTTAATTTATTCATTATTGCCGTTCCGATTAAACAAAGGTTAAAAACAAGACACAGATAAGATATGTATATATACACAGTATTGTGTCTCTTCTCACAATAATAAAGAATTTGTGGCTGTAGGGCAGCGTTAAAAAAGAAAGAGGAGTGGCTGCTGTCACTTTTTGACTAACACGTCTTTTGTCATTTCTCTTTTTCTTTCTTTCCTCACCTCTTTCAGTTTATTGTGGTCGTTTTCTCATCCTGTGTTGTGAGCAAATCACGTGGCCCAACAGCCCCTCTCCCCCCCTCTCGTTCTCTCTCTCTCTCTCCCTCTCTAAATTTTACTGTTTGTACATTTGTGCTGGTATTTCACATGTTGCAAACACCCTAAATTTTGACACATTTAAGTGTGTATCTGCTGTCAGAATTAAGGTAATTTGTCAGTTTAATTTGTGCATTTGAGCTGCAGGACAGAGTTTAACATTTCAAGTAGTTTGAAGATGAAATCGACGCACACTTACTAGAATTCACTGATAACTGTGTGCATGTGACCTTTTCTGCTCTCTCTCTCTCTCTCTCTCTCTCTCTCTCTCTCTCTCGCACATGCATTTAAACAGGGTGAGACACACAGAGTGAGTACAGAGAGGAAGAGGCAGTATTGTAACTTCTCTTCATCATGGACTATCAAAAGATTAAAGGTCAGATGTTTCTCTTTTCTTAAATATCATTGAGCTGCTTTCGAACATCCAGAATTAACATCTGCACACAGAACGTTGTTTAAACGTACATTTACCAACATCAGGTGTTTTAAGACGCTGCTTCTACTTGCTTCCTATTAATGATGCACAAAAAACTGAAATTAACCTTCGTTTCTTCTTTTTAGAAGCTTAAACACACGTGTTACTTCAGTGTTAAAGCTGTAATTATAAATGGAAAAAATCTGTCAACTGCCAGGTTATAAATTCAACATGTTTTAGTCAAAGCTATCATGCAAAACTTTCCTTTTTGAAATTAATAAATATTTAATGGAGTTCAGAAATTCTATGATAACCTTTAACCTTAACCTAATTATGACAACCTTTCCTTAATTCAGCAATGCATACATTTATTTTGATTAAATTCGGATCTTTTTATAACATAACTTTTAAAGAAGGATAACAGCACGTAATGTGAGTGTCGCGTACAGCTTCAACTGTTGTTTTGTTGATTTATATGGTGATATGCAAGTTGCAAGTGCGTATGAAGACAGTGACATTTCCGTTTAACACATTCAACGTATTTATTACTCTGAGCTGCTCTGCTGTGACTCTAACCAAAACAGAAAGTACAAGAATTTAAAGAAAATACATTAGAAAGACAAGGAAATGCATCAATAATTTTAACACATTTCATTTTATCCTTTTTTGTGTGTTTTAATAGGATGGTTCAGAATACACTGTCTGTTTAGACACCAATCAGATTGTTCTCACTAAATCTGTAGAGAATTTATTTCATTTGCATGTATTCATTTACCAAATGCTTTCAATCCAAGGCGACTTAAAAATGAGAGCCACAAACATAAACAATTTATCATAAAAGCCAACGAAAGACCACAAGCTGCATTTACAAGTACAACCAGATCCGACAGCTGGACAACAGAACAGCGTTATTAACAATGTTAAGCAAGGTGAAACAGTCGAAAATTAGGGATCAGTTCATTTACTGAATTTCATTTCCTGTACAGAAGCTGAATCTCAGCAGACAGAACATAGATTCTGGTGTCTTCCTGTCCACCCTCCGAATGCGCAGACGTGCCCACCTTCAGAAACACAGCTGGTGGGCCGTAAGCCTCCGGTTAAACCTCCTCGCAGTATTAAAGGTCGGCCGGTGGCTCAACACGAGACTGAGCGATTAACACACCAGCAGAAACACAATGAGGTGACTTCAAACATTTCACATTAATTATAGTTTATATTAGTTTACTCATTTTGAATTAATACATTTTTTAGGGTTTTAAAGCCACTTTTGTAAATATTGTTATATCATATAATGCAGAATAATAGCATGTGGTTTTTTTAGCCTGTATCAGTGATTAGATTTTGTATTTCCGCATTTGAGACTTGCAGTTTATCTTATATATATATTCACACTGTACAGGTAATGAAAGTTTTTAAGCTCAGTGTCGTTCTGTCTGTTTTCTGCAGAACACAATAGAAGATTTTAGTCGTTTTGTTTGTTGTTTTATAACTTTTTTGGGTGAACTACAACTACTTTAAAAGTTTGGTACATTTGTGTGAAGGATTTTCATTTTAAAAATAACTTACTACACATCATATCTGAATTCCGTCTTTTTAAGGTGATGGTAAAGAGAATAGCTTCTGCTCTGGTTTTGGGGCCCGTGGGGACCCTGGAGGCTCTGACTCCATCTCTGCACGCTCACACTCAGCTGTGGTTTGAAAGAACGCAGCTGCCTCGGCTGCGCACACCTGGGCAGCCTCTGCCCGGCTGGCTGCATGGTTTCGCCACACGCAGGTTACACACACACGCTTTAAAAACATGACAGGAATACAGATGCACAAATATACAGAAGTCAAATACACACTGTTTATGTTGTTACTCTCTCAGGGAAGCAGAACAGCTGCTACAGGATAAACCACGAGGCTGTTTCCTGTTGAGGCTCAGCGAATCAACGATCGGTTTTGTGCTGTCCTACAGGTACTTTATTGTGTGTGTATACATACACGGAGTGTTTAATATCTCCCTTATACCAATTCATGAATATATTAAACCTCCAGAGGGGAAGACAGGTGTCGTCATTTCATCATTGAAGAGGAAAATAGTGGAACGTTTGGTTCCGTGTATCTCATTGCTGGAGAAAACAGCCGTCACCAAAGTCTGGAAGATCTAATTAACTACTATACCCATAATCCCGTGGGGCCCTTTAATGAGATGTTGACTGTTCCTTGCATGCAGGTATTCACACACACTTAATAAATCAATTATGTGTAATTATTATGCCTGTAAACATGATATTTCTACAGCAACATTGCTGAAAAAAACTAACCATGCTTGATTAAAACAAGGATAAACCCAAACTTTGGTTTAAATTAACCTATAATAAAGTCAATGGTTGAGTTTGTCCATATTTCTACCCAGCAATGGGCTAAAACAACCCAGCATTTTAGAGTGTAAGTAATGAATAACACACTCAAAGGTTACAAACAAAGGTTCCCGAAAGATTATTTGTCAGAGTGTATGGTTCCATAAAGAACCTTTGACATCCACAGAACCTTTCTGGTGCACAAATGGTTCTTCTACACAAATAATTCTTTTAAGAACCTTTGTCTAAAGTGTTTCTCTAAATCTAACACCTTTTTGAAAAATAAAACATACATTGCGTGATGCATTTAGGTCTCTGATCACTATATCAACCACTACAACATAAAACAAATACTACATTGCACCCTTAAACACGTATATTATATTAAACACTTACATAACACATATTCTTTTATTGTATTTTTCTTGCTGTCTAGCCTATCGGTGAGGAAACTGAGAGTCCCGCACTGAAGAACCAGGAAGGAGAGGAAAAAGAAAACGTAAATGAAAGCATTCGAGACGAACAGACAAAGCTGCCCATATCTGCCGGACCTGCTGTCCTAAATCCATTACCCACAAACTCCAGCCCGACCTCTTTAACCAGAGATGAGTCTGCCCAGTATGCTGCGGTGAGGAAGCCATTAAAAAAGACTTTCTCACTGCCGGAGAGCAAGTGTGGACCTGACACAGCGCCCCCTGGTGCAGAAGTGAGTAATTACCATGACAACGTGATTACTTGAAAATCTAACATTCATTTAATATAATGTTAGAGACTAAAATATAGAGATTTGGAAATGTGATGTTTTTAACTCAGGCCAGAAAGCACCAACCAGAAACCACTGTAAAAGCCTAGCAACCACAAAGCATCATGCTAAAAATACCACATAGCCCTGACAACCACACACGACACCCCAGAATCAGGAAGAAACACTCACATTGTCTTTAAAATTTGTAAAAATATTGTTCACCCTTTCTTTTTTATATATTTAATATTGATACCTGCCACTGTATTTGTTTACATAAAGACATGAAGCACAGTTTTTGGTTGAGACTTGTTTTAAAACTATTACAAGTGTTTAAAGTGAAAGTTATTCATTCATACAGTGACTCTATTGTAACATGTTCTTATCTCTCACTAGAATGGCAGTCGTGAGTTTGCTGAGAGATCCTTCAATCTCAATGTTACAGGAAAGGAAACCCACCCTGCGGAAGCCCCATATGCCCGAGTCAACAAACCTGCCAGAGCAAATATCGCAGCTGCTCACTCTGACCTGCAGGGGGCGACAGCGTCATCTACAACTCCAGCGATGCCCAGTTCTGACGCATCAGCTGCGGATGAGAGATACTGGAAGCTCGAACCCTTGCACACGTATGAAGAGACCGTGCACACGCGCATGCGTGATGAGGGGTGGAGGAGGCAGAGGACAGGTGAAACAGGTACGAGACAATAAACCTTAAAATTGGGTTAATTGAGTAAATTGTCCCTTTAATAGGTTAATAGAGTTTTGTCCTGCAATTTGTAATTTGAAATAAATTGGTTTGGACAGATATAAAGCTCATTGTTTTTAAAAATAACATATATTGCATATAAAACATGCTGATTTATTTTTTGTGAGTTTAGTGGAACTTCTAAAACATCATCTATACTCAGAAGTGAACATCAAGGGGGTCCAAGAACATCCTGCTGTATCAGGACCCACCCCGAATCTTCTATTTAGACCACCAAGAACTGAACACCCTCCTTTACGAGCTGAGAGTACTGGGCAGGTAAGCACATGTATGCTTCATGAATATTTCTGTATGGTGTGCAGCATACAAGACAACAGGTGATATTAACAGTGAAGGGTTTTTTTTACCCCCAGACTTTTAGTTTGGCCCCACCGGTGGTTCCGCCACAGCACTCTGCTTTCCATCATTCAGAGCAACCACATCTCGAGGCTTCATCCAGCTCCATATATGAGCAGATTCCAGTAAGACCACCCAGCTCCAGACCAGCTCTGCCCCCACCCCACCTCAAACGCTGATCTGGACCTCTGAA
>JAZGTK010007084.1:0-19840 GCA_036877625.1 Ambastaia sidthimunki | reverse complement strand
AAAGTAATGCCTCTGATTGGAATATATTTTCTATAAATCTCCTGCACTGTCAAGCATAACAAATAACCTCTGAAAAGAATTGCTGCAGTTTACACGAGGTCACATGACTTACGTGACAGGAAGCTTATTCACATTTACATTTATTGGTAAGCCAACTACAAACCTAGTATTCCTAATTAGTTTTATTAATTGACATCACACAATGAACAAATAACTTGCAATTATACCATATATTCTGTTTTCAGGGTTGTAGCTGTTTGACAATGAGAGACTTTTCATCTATTGTGATCTGTGTGTGTCATGAGATGCTGTGTGATCAAAGCTCACAGGTCTGTGAAAAACAGACAGTTCTGTTTGCATTCCTCTTGTGACTTCAGGTTTTCCGGAATGTTCTTCCGACGGGATAATATAGCAGCACTCAGTTCGGCTGGGACTGACTGCACACACATGCTCATGCTGAGATTCAGATTAACATGACAGACCTGTGAGAGACAAACAAGCAGAATTCCAAATGAAAGGGAGAACACTTGAGATCAGAAGAGTAAAAAGACTGTAATCCCTTCGCTGGCTGTAAAATTCCTGCTGCTGTTGTATTGAAATTAGAAAGCATGAAACTGAATTTAAAGATTCGTCCTTGTGTGTCCTGCTCACAATTTACTACAACTGGAGGCACACATGGAAAACTTCTGTGTGCACAAATACTCAAAGCAGATGTTACCCACAACTGTTTCTACATAAAAAAAACTAACTGCGCTTCACTTCAGCTTATACAGACTCTGCTCAAACTGATCCTGGATCTGTGATACAGACACATCTGAAACGCTTAAACGCGCTTAAACATTTAAACAAACAGTGTTTGTATGAACATAACGTATTACAGGCTATTGCACTATCAGCAAATATCTTGATAACTTTAATAAAAATCTAGATATTTAGAGTTTCTTCAGGGTGGTCAGAGAACCTCCTCAGAAATGCTGATGGTGTTTCAGGAGAAGAAAAATCATCCAGACTCTTATTCAAATTTAAATCTCTGACCCTGGACAGTTTCTGGAACTTCTTCAACTGAGACCATCACAACCTTCAACTGAAAACACACCTGTTTCACACACACCTGACTAACCCCAATGCTTACATTTCTGAACTTGTTTAATGTTGTTTAAAGAAACTTCTACTCTTCATCCCGTTTCCAGCATCTGATCTATTTCTACTTTGTAGCAATGTAGGATCTTTTCCTGTAGCTTTGTAGAGGCTTGTCGGTTCTAATGGCAAAATGTTAAATGCTCTCTCTTTTGTGAGTCACTTTGGATAAAAGCATCTTCTAAATAAAGTCACAAGTTAAATGGGTCACAAATGTAATTCCATGCTCATTTGCTTGACTGATGATTGACTGTTTGTGGGAAACAAACCTAAAGTCAAGCAGCCTTGTGTCACACAATGTGTAATAACTTTGTATGCTGAACCAGGAGCTCTGGCGTATCATTGCACGCGGTCCACTGGAACTCCCTCAGCCCAGCACTGACTCCTGCGCAGTCGCCTTCACAATAACTATCGTTCAGAAAGTATTTTCCAGTCTAGTGTAAGAAGAGCAAAAATGTCCCTAGTGATTATAAAAAACATTAGTGCTGAGCAAAGATCTGCTCCACTGATAAACTTACATACAGAGAGATGTTCTTAACAACCCATTCTCAAAATGAACTAGCCTGGCTAATGAGTTTCTGACTCCATTTAAAGATGGTGGTTCAATCATTACACAATGGCTGAAGACGTCTGTCTGTCTCTGACCCATTGTGTCAATCAATTACAAAGACAACAACAGACCTTCAATATACAAATGTTGTTAAATTCAACAACAGACAAAATGATCCCACGGACGTGGCTCTTTAATCAGCAGGAATGTATCAGGAAAACACAGTTCATGGCATCTGCAGTACGTCATGTTTTGGAAGCTGCTTCAGTATTTCATGGTGTTATTGTGTTTGCTGAAAAGCTGCACATCTTTCAGGTCTTTCCTTCTGCTTGGCTGGATCTCGTATTTTCCATCTGAACTTCATCAGGAATGTCTGGAGAAATGACATATGGGTTTGATCTTTGTTTCTTCGTCGGAACCACAAATGTTTTTACATGGAAACATTGACAGTAAAAATTATATTTTAGGAGTGAAAGGACAAATTCTTTTGACATATTTAAGAAAACGTGTTGAAGGAAAGCTGTGGTAAAGAGATTCAAGTTCCGACCTTTTATGCAGATTTGGAGGATTCATGCTGAAGACAAAATGTTCTGATCACACTCCTCACAGTGTCCTTAGGTCATTCATCTGTATGCTCAGGTCTGATGTTTCCAGTCTCAGAACAACTGCAGCTGTCCACAGTTACAATACATTTAAATTCAGCCTTATAAGCTAACCACAAAGACAAATCTTCTGTACATTTTATTCAAAAGCCACCTTTGCATGAGCTAGCAACGCTCTGACAGTGTTGGTTTGAGTTTTGCCTGAATAAACTTTAAAGGCTTAATATGCAAGATTTTTGTATTAAAGTTTCAAAAACCATTTACACAGTGTTATATATTTTGCTCAGTTGTGTTCTTACATTATCACAGGTGTCTCCAAGTATTTGTAATTCCTGAGAAAAAAATAGCACTTGTCGCCTGTCAATGACGTAATACCTGCGTTATGCCACGTTTCCGCTTGTACTGCAGCAGAAACCATGGCAACACGTAAACAAATGTTGACGTAGTGGTCGTAGCGCACGCTACTCTGTTGTTGTTTTGTTCACTCGCTATGGACCACAATTATTCATTATCTTTCACAGCAGGTGCTGTGTGTTATATATGGGTAATGCTATGTAACAGTACAGTTCATATTGCATTTGGTTTGTACTTTTCTAATGAATGCTTTTCGTCAAATCTGCTGAACAAGTCTATGGCATTGTAATAAATACAGTATGTCACACATAAATAAAAAGCCTTTTCGCAAATATTATGGGTACGTTAAGATGTGCTTTTAGCACAATTGTTCTAAACACGTAAAACTGCGCAGCGAAAAACAAATTATGAAGTATAAAGTCACATATCAGTAATAATTAAACTTTATGTTCCTTGCGGATAATTTCATTGACAAAATGAATGTGATTAAACAGAGTTAAAAATATCGTTAAATACCTCATCCGTGAAGATGATTTCTATCGTCTCTTATGGTGAAGACAACATCTCCCATCATTCCACGCTCCCTCACAGCGTCATCAAGCATCGCCTTTATTTTTGTTTTGAAAATGTGACATCTAGTGGCGAAGAACACATCGTGCCTCTAAAGAGCAAATTCAGCATAAAGAATGTTAAGTGACTGAAGGTCTGCTTTAAACAACTTTCAGTCATGTCAATGACAAAAAGATGCTATAAACATACGTAACACTTCATTTCAATAATGTTCTGACTGCATGTTTCCGAATCCACAGAAAACTAATCTTTACTGTAGGTACAAACAAATAAAAGAGCAAAGCTCTTTGTGAAGTGAATTTCACTACAGTATGAAAGCAGAACTCTGTGATATGGATGCGATTTCAACAGACAAAATCTTCAGTGGGCTGCCAGGAAACCTTGCTGTGCTCTTATGGCAGCTATTTAAAAAAAAATCTGATTTGTCACAAACTTGGAATGACAGGAATTCTCCGCTTCCTGTCATTCCGAGTTGGTGACAAATCAGATTTTTTCCTAAATGAGGCATGTTACGTCATTAATGGTGTCGTCCGTCACTCATCAGCGGGCGGAAGTTTGTGTCCATATAAGGAAACTGAAATATAATCTTCTGTTCTCTAGATATGACTCATATCCTCCTTCAGTCTGTCTGTATTTAGTCTCTTCTTCAGATGAGAACCCTCAACCACCCTTGTGATCTGAGGTTCATTCATATCTGAAGGAGAAATCCTGCAGGACATCATTTAACACTCAAGATTCAAGATCAATAAAAAAAGGTCCTGTAATCATTTGTGCCAGAACTGCGTGTCTATAGTGGAATTACTGAAGGTTGTTAAACAAGATAAGAAAGAGAAATGGCAGTTTATATTGTGTGTGAGATTAGATGCTTCTTATCTTCTGAAAACACATTCATGTCTAAATAAACTCTGTGCATGATTTACATCTAAATTAGGTAGTAAAACCAGCATCAAGCAGATCTTAGACTGTGAAACATCACAGCTGTCTGTTTTACAGATCGGTTGTGAGACGCAACTCTGATTTCTCTGCCAGTAAATGATCTTCTGAATCTGAGCTCCAGTCTCATAAAATCCAAGAAATTTCTCAGGGTTCTGTAATTGTTTTGCGTTTACATACCAAAACTCAACAAGTCCAACCTAAAATACATTTTATAAATGAAATAATGTTGAATTGATCACTGCTGATCCCTTCTAATTGTTTCTAGTTTAATCAGTAAACAGTTTTTGATCAAATTTACTCTGGCTTTACCTTCGTCCAGATCGTCCGGTTCTCTGTCACTATGGAAACCATACAACAGTTCTGCCCATGCCCTGTAAATTTGCTGATGTTTTTACTTTAAGCGTCTGAGATTTTTTTAAATTACCTCCAGAATGAAATAAGAGTTAAACATGGTAGTGTGTAGAACCTTGTGCTGTTTCTGGCTGTGTCAGCATGTAACATGGTGAACATAAATATTTAAACACTTATGATTAAGGGGCATTATAAAAGATCTTACTCAAAATGAGAAGCCAAAAATCATTTAATTTTTGTACAGAGCCCCAATTTTGTTTCTCACCGAAACAGCATCAGTGTTTGAGCACCTGTTGGACTGCGGCATGCACGATTACATGCAGCATGAAACAGGCCAACAGCAGTCAAAAACAGAGAAGAAAATGGTCATGACAAATTAAACTGTGGGGAAAAAACATGATAAAAAACAACATGTTTAACATTACATTACTGGAGTGATATTGGGTTCCTGATGAAGCTGTTTTCGTAACAGAGGAGGTTTGTTAATAAGAGTGAAAGTGACTCACGATTCAACAGCTGCTGCTGATCCTCAGAGGAATTCTGACATCATCACTTCCTGCTCTTCCTTTTATAGACACCTGAACGTGTCTGAACGCCACCCGTGTTCTCCTGAGACCTCCTCTGCTTCTCACATTAAACGCTTCCGGAGAAACACTCTTGTTTCAGAGCAGTTTGTCTGTGAATAAACATGGATGATTATGGTTTACTCAAGCAGTTGCCTTGAACTGAGTGCGATTGCCCCCCGCTGGCCTGCACCCACACTTGCACTTCAAGTTCCGGGCTGTCGCAGGCTTACATTATTAACAATGCAACTTAACGACAAATCATGTCACCAGCAATCTTAAAATGTCACTGTCAACATCTCTGTTATTAATCAACTTCTGGAGCTGCTGGACCTCAGAACTTCTTTTGACATCAGGAGGAGAAAGCAGATCTACAGCAACATGTGCAGCCGAGAATAGAAGCATCTGTTTTCAACTCGGCATCTTAAATCGAGTCTCTGTCCTGGAAAGCAAGTCAAATTTAGCAAGTCAAACTTCATTTAACTTCAGGATTATATGAACAGATAAAAACTAATCAACTAATCAAAACAAAAAGTAAAACATTAACATTAAAACATCAACATAAAACAGTAAAACATTAAAATCAATCTCACAAACTAAAGTGCTTAACAGGTCAGAAGTACACGCATGTAGAGAAATGGAAAATAATTAGCATTCTGCTACACATTAGGATCTACAGTAAACACTTATTATAAGAGACCATCAGATGTTGTTTTAGTCATTAGACGCTGCTGTGTAATTCACTCTGATCTCTGGAGGACAATTTTGTTCACTTCCACCCACAAAACATGTGCTTGTTTTACCATGTTAAGTAACTTTGGTGAAAGCGATTCATTATAGTTTGACTGAAGAAACTGAGCAAAATAACACAACATCAGTTCTTACAGTTTCACAAATAGTCTCACACTGCTGAATATTCTGTCTTCATCAGCAAGAATGGAAGACGCAGTCTGCACAAATAAAAGTAGAGCAGACACGCAATGATGAAGAAAACACATGTGCACTGCTGGAGAGTTTTGGAATAGTTGCTCTGTTGGCATCAGGGGATGCAGGTACATCTGAAACCCACTCCTGTCACTCTCAGACAGCCTCAGTGAGCTGATCATAAAGAGAWCTTTGTGCTGGATGCCTGTAAAGAGCACAGAAACACRAAGCTGTTAAGACCTCAGAGAATTCATGAAAAATATCACAGAACAACCTGCAGACAACAGAACGCATACACGCTCCATTCTTTTATATTGAAATACATTTTACTGCTACCTAAACCTCCAGCAGCTCTGTTCCTGGAAGCACATAAACACATGCTGGATGTCAACACACCAACACTGTGTTCATGCATGTGCCAAACTAATGCAGGAACATTCATTTTATTAAAAGATATTAGCATTGCAAAAAGTCCTGTAGGTTTACAGTCACTTTTTTTGTAGTGTACTATTTAATGGAGATGAGGTTTTAAAGGGTGTGTCTGGGTGTTTTTTTATGGCAGCTTAGTGAACAGTCGATCAGCTTCAGGGTTGTTGTGGTGGGGTTCTGCTCTTTGAAGGCAGACATCTAATCTCCTGTAAGAACATCTACATTCTCTCAGCTTGAGTCTCTGTGATTCTCTGACCTCCTGTGTGGAGAGATGAGATCATTCTACAGCTCAGATTTTAAAGGCATTTGACTCCAGCATTCCTGGTGAGACAATTCAACCCAAAACGCGTGCCCTCCACTTACAGCCTGCGTGCCCTCCACCGCCTGCAGCCTGTCAACATAGAATTTATTTCCTGAACTGGCACCTGGTCCTATTCTGCATAATTTACTAGAGCATATTATTAAAAAACTGCTTGTCTTCACTTTGAAATGACTTTTCCTTTCGACTGATGTCTCCTGAGATCCTACAGCTTGACTAAGTGGGGATTGTGGTGGTTTTATTAGAAAACTTCTGTACAATTACTGCAAACTCGACTGAATTTTCTACTGGTCACAATCCAATCAATTTACAATCTTAATATATAACATTCATAAAATACTTTCAATATTATTCAAGTGTTTTTATTTAATATCTTAAAAAATTCAGTGATTTAAAAAGCCTTATATGTTGAAAATTGTCTTAACATTTTCCTCTTAAAAAACAGGGTTTACTACACAGCATCTCTGGTAAAGAAGTCTGGAACTTTCCAGTGAGGTTGGTCTTAATCTTAGTCCACCCACTGCCCGTCAGAGAGAGAATGCACACTACAAACAAGCACAACATTTTGATCTAATCACCTGGAATAAAAAAACATGTTTAACAGGTACTGGTCTGAGTACTGCTGTCTGTTTGCCAGGTTAGTGAAGTCACTTCCTTAGTACAGATTCAATACAGTTTGGTGTTAAATAAAGTAAGTGTTCATGAGAACCGTTTTCTGTCTGTGTCTGTATTGATTTTTCTGAGCTGTACTTTTATATCTGATAATCCTGCCCGGACTGATCACATGCCTGTCAGAAGTTCAATTTTCCTGCCTAACTGCTGTCCTGTTGTTTTCCAGAAGAATGGAGGTTAGCTCAGACATCTGAAATCTTGCTATTAAGAACAGAGTAATATAAAATGAATTCTATAATGAGAATTGTGGTCATGTTTCATAACACACTTAAAGTGAATCTGCAGCCGATGTGCATCACATCTCTGGGTCTGTATCAGCCACAGATCAGCTGTCTGATACACACATGATCACAACAGTTAAAGTGCTTGTGTTTCATCAAGATACCGTGAGAAAATGAATTTATTCAAGTTGATGCATGACGTTCTCAGTGACATGACTGACTAGCTCTGTTTCAAACACCAGTGAGTAACCAGCTGCTGTCTACTGTCCCCACAGACAGCTGCCTCGTGAAGCACCATCCAAACTGAGACGATTCAGATCTCAAACTGTAATCAGCAGCTCTATTGTAGAATAGGCATCCATATACAAATATAAAGGTAAAATGATCAGTTGAAATGAGATGTAACTGTGTTTACCGCCACTTCTTTATATACCACCACTGAAATATAAAGTATTTATAAACAACACATTTATTAGCAACTTGTCTACAAGCTTGGCACAATGCATTTTGGGATTGCCATAGTGCTGACGTGATGCTGCCTTAGAGTTTGACAAAAAGAAGGTATTTTAAAAGAGAGTATAATGATGCTTTCCACCTTTCTGAGAGCCATTGCTCCTCTCACGAGGTCTGGAAACAGAGCAGACCATCACTGCACTTCAGCTCATACTGCAGTATCAGTTTTAAAGGTGAGATTCAAACACTCTGTTTGCATTTTTCATTCAGTTTAATTTCAGATTGTTTCCTGAAAAGACCTTTACAACAGTCTAACTCATGTTTTGTAATTTTCCATCAACTGATTACATCATATAAAAATCCCTTTCCTCTTCATGTACGATGATTCAGTGATTCTCCTGCAGGGAGGGAAACCGTGTGAGTCATTCTGAAGGAGGCTCGAGGGATCACATAAGCTCCTGTGACAGCGTGATGAGGTTGGTCCTGTTCATTTGTTTGTCTGATTAAACTTAATGTTCATCTCACCATTGATCAAGGTTGACAAAGAGTTTTTCCTGAGAGAGAGAAAGTTTGTTTGATCGGGGACAGGAGAATCCACCATCATATCAGAAGATCACAGCCACGCATCTGGTCCATGTTTCTCCTTCACCAGTGTTATATGGTCTATAACTTTACCATACTGCAGACATGGAGATGTGGTTAGACTGAGATATCGGAGGAGTTATCAGAAATAAAGATGATGAGGTTATCAGACCTGGTCATCAGACACTTGCTCCAGGTGGAGGTGTGTGGCGTTGATCAGATGCATGCGTGTGTAGCCGTAGTCTGTGCTTCGGAAAGCGCTCCAGCCACGAGGTTTTGGAACGAAACCATCATGTTTTTCTCTACATCCCTGAGAAAAACAGACAACCAAAAACAGTTTCTCTGTGTGTCTCACTAGAACCTCCACTCCTTCTAATACTACAGCACGTGATGATACCGTTTTTCAAGATGACATGTCGTGTTGTGCTGATACTCACAGCAGATCCTGTGATTATATGCACTGGTGCTTTGGGATTCACATAAGGTTCATCAAAGCTCCCATTGAACACCTGCAGGAAACACACACACAACTGAACACATGAACCTTTATGATATCAGAACAGATCAGACCAGCACAAGAACTTTAAAATGTTTTGTTAGCAACACAACGGCAGTTTATTACAACAGTGTTGGAACACAAGTTCTGATAAAAATGTATACCTTGAATTCACTGGAAGTCACTTTGAATAAAAGCGTCTGCCAAATTAATACATGTAAAATGAAAAAATGTACAATGACAGATTTAGTGATTGACATACAGACCTTGTAATCATACACAGGCCAGAGTCGCTCATACGTGTGTTCATGTGCCCAGAGCTGCAGATCAACTCCTGCAACACACATCTGATATTTAAAGTCTGACTGATATCTGATTCATGAAGCTTCACAGACAGTGAAGCAGTTCTTTACTTTCTATTTGCGCATTTATATGTTAATTTAGTCATTTAGTTTAACTGTAATCCACCAATCTGCAATGATTATAATAAAATCTACATTACACAGAGCTCAGTTTTAAATCAGAACATGCAGAGTGTCTTCGAAACAGATTGTGTGAGTTTACCATACTGATAGAATAAAGTCTCCAGTCCAGGAGCTGCCGGCTTCGTATCATTGCGTCCAAGACGAACCTGAAATGAAAATAACATTCTATATAATTTTATATATTATTTACTTCATTCATCAACACAATCTCCCCTGATGTGACTGAGATACACACGTAGCTTTGGAAGTGTGTGCAGTCATCCCCGTCATCGTTGGAGCAGTACATGGGTCTGTGGCCCATAGTGATGATCCACGGACGCTCAGCCCTGCGCTCTGGCCTATTTGCTTCCTGAAATAATGAAGACCACAGACCATGATCTTCACTGTAGCCCACAACATTTAAACCTTCTCACAATAAAATCCGTTTAAAAGCAACATCTGATGACATTGTCTGGATTTATACCTCGAGATCTCTCTTCAGCCACTCGTACTGTCTGAAGAGCAGATCAAGACCATATTCCAGATAGAAATAGACTTCAGTGGAGAAGGAGATGATATGAGCCGGCCCGACATCCCAGCTACAAACACACAGTCAGTCATCGGTGCTAGAAGAAAATGGGTCTGTTTGGACTGAGCAAAGACTCGTCCTCTCATGTACAGAATTTTCTAGAAGCTTTTCTGTCTTTAAAGCACAAGCTCAGCAGTTTTTCCAGTCGTGTCCCATGAACAGATATGACGTCCATTGGCTGTGATGTTCCAGATTTTTTAGGGCTGAGTCACAGTTTTCCCACAGAAACAGAATTAATGTAAAAAACTGACAGTGATGTGTGTGAACTGCTGCAGGTCACACAAGCTCTGAAGGTTTTACCTCTGATAGTTACAGATGTAGCTGCTAATATAAAGAACTACACTTCTGTTTCAAACATCCCTACAGACGGAACAATCAAAAAAAGATAGTTTCTATAGTTTGTGAACATCCAACAATCTGATGAGGATCAATTGGGTCCCTCAATAAGACACGTGATTTCAGGATCATTCAGACTGTACTGTACATTATATTTTATAATGTACAGTACGTTTATCCACATCAAGACTGTCTCATATAAGTGAGTTTGAGCTCTTGTACCTGTACCAGAGATTCTCTGTGTGTCCAGGCATACTGAAGCGATACCTGTAGTGCGAGAAGTTACTGGAAAACAAACAAGACTGTTGTTACGGAATTACATCAAAATCATATTCACAAAAACATTGTAAACAAACAAAAGCAGATTTTAAGTGTGTGTGAGAGGCTGTTGAGGGTGGGTGAAGAGCATTGCTCTGTGGTTTGTAGTGTTGCTGTGTAGTTACAGCAAAGGTTTTGCTTACTGGCCCACATAAAAGATCCCACCCATGTCTCTGTAATATTCTGCTGTCTAGATATGACTCAGATTCCTCCTTTAAAAAAACTCTATGGGATTAGTTCAGTGGTTAGCTAGATAAGTCCAGTGCTTTGGCCAAGTACAGCAGATGACTAATTATACAAAATCAGCCCGAGTTCAACATCTGCTACACTGAAATGTGTGTAAACGTCTTATTGAAACGCTTGAAATGGATACCAGGCACAACGAAAACAGTATTTGTTTTTACATTTTCAGTTACTTTGGTTTATAAAAATGAGTGATGGTTTGTCTCAGATGAGAAATGAATGTGTTTCTTTTAATTGTGGACACTGAATTCAGGGTTAATTCAGGGTCACAGTCAGTGAGGTCAAAGGTTAAGAGCACAGGGATTCTGAACTTTTTTTCGGACTTTTGTGTTGTGCTGACGTGCATAAATTGAGTTTGTAGCGTCAAAGTTTTCTTCGCAGACCTTTACTGTGTTTGGTGACAAAAGGTTTCAGTTCAAAAGGAGTGACCAGGTCTCATCCTGACAGAAATACATGCACCAGTCTAGACAGATGATCAAGTCAATCCACAGGTTTGTTCTTCCCTCAGTTGGTTAGCAGCTGAACTGCACACAAGCCCTGCTCATCTGATACATTAGCATGTTGAGATGTTGATCAGGTCATGCTTTGTCAAGAGAACACAGCTGGTGAAGAAAACAGCTACAGTCCATCTGTTATATGAAGAAAACATCTGACAGATATATTAACCTACAGAAGCTTTAGCTTAACTGTGTGCTCCTAATGTAGTTGTGCAAACAGAATCATGACATGATGACACTTTTAAAAAGATCAGCTCACTGATCAGGTACAAACACTTTTTACTGTTTCATATTAACAACTGACAAATCAATGCTCACTACAGTTTTTAAAATATCATTTCACACAATCCCACTGGACAAAAATCTTCAGGCCCATCACAGACACTTTCTCTATTTATTCTGCTAATGCTAGTGTTTAGATGTCAGTAGCTCTTCAGGAAATCCAGACATACAGCTAAAATTAGTCACATCAAATAATAGTGGAGTAAATAATGGCAGTATCAGCAACCAATACAGTTGCTGAGATACTGCAGACACAAGACTAAGCAAAAGACTTTCAATGAGATAAACGATGTTTAAATCCGGAGGATATTGGATATGAACACACTTACTACGCCCACTCATGGTTCCCCGGGCAGGTCATGTAGGGTGTGTATGCAGCAATGCTTTCAATCTGTCTCATAAACTCATCACCAATCCTGCCGTTGTCCTGAGTTAACACACAGACAGTCAAGACTGTAATTAAACCAATGTGTAACACGTCTGTTAAGCTGGCCAACAGCTTCAGTACTTTAAAGGTCATTAATGGCAATAACAATCAAATGAGGTGAGAGGAGATACATATATATATGTATATATATATAAGATGTAAGTGAAGGCATTTGAAGCGGCTTTTGAACATGATCTGCATGTTAAATCAAGTCTTATTATCTTGAATTTGATCACTGATTCAGTGTTGGTTAAATTTACCTCATGCATGTCATATGCAAAATCCCCTGTGAAAACAACCACAAACTGTCAAAATTCAGCCAAAACACACATGATCCAAATAGCACTGCAAGACCTGTGACACAGACAACATTTACCCTTCTCAGTTACTCAAGACTGTAATCATACAGTCACAAATCTCATTTAGAAATGGTAAAAATCAAGTAACGTGTATAAAGATAAGTCTTTCTTTTCTAATGTCTGTATAGACTACACAGACCAGCGAGAGTCTCACCAATGTGCAGGATAACATCGTACATCCCGATTTGTGTTTCTTTCTGCAGTCGACTCAGAGACTGAGGGTTTTCATTCCCCATGTCACCAAATAGAGCAAATCTGGGGCTGAAAGTTGTGCTTTCATTCAAAGAGGTGAAATAGAAGATCTCGCTCCATCCGGTTTCACTTCCACAGTGATACACTGAAACACACCCACTTATATCTCATATAAAACCCCATTCAATGCAATTTTAACAACTTGAACGTTATTTTAAAGAAATCTGATGGATTTTGTATAATACAGGTCTATATCCATCTCACATTAATTAAATAAAACATAAAGGGCAAATGAATGAATACAAGCACATATGTAAGTTTTCAGATTACCGTATGCCGCTCCTGGTTTCAGATCAGTCAGTGTCACCCGATGAATGTACGATGTCCTGTTTTCTGGTCCTCCATCAATAAAGACAGTGTAACTTCCCTTCGCCACATGACTAAAAAGTGTTTCACCCCACAGGCCGTATTCCACCACACTCTCCGTCTGATTGGACGTGGACCATGTGACTACCATACAGTTCCTTACACCTGAAGAAAAACACTTTATTACCCTGTCATGTGTCTAACAGGGTAAGTCTGTACAGGACACATCTGGTGCAAATTTGACCAAAGTCAAAGTAAATTGTAAAGTATTTTCATTACAAAACAAAAATTGTCATCATGATTTAAAAACCATCATGGCATCATTATTATAATCAGTCTGCTGAACATGTTGGACTTACATAACAGGAGCCCAGAACATGACTGTCTATCATCTCATTTTAACATGAAATCCAAGAAATAACACAATAACAGCACAATCACTATGGAAACTGAAAATAACTGAAAATAACTGCAAGTGTTGCTCATTACAAAATGTAAATGTTCTTGCCTATGAATCAAAAGAATAAACTTTGAGAATGTTTGTAATGTTCCCCACACTGATCCCATGAATCTTCTTATTTATTTACTGCAAAAGTTTATATGAAATAAGTAAGTTTAAACTGTTAGATCTCACCTGGATAGGAAACATGCACCTGCTCGGGTTGAGTTCCGATCGGCGGCACACAGGCAGCAGCTGAGATCAGCACACACAAACAAAGAAGCAGGAGAAGGTCCATGTTGCTCAGAAGCTTCAGTGTCTGTGTGAGAAATTATCACAGAATCTCATGATCTCTGCTGGTGGTTTATCACACTGTCACATGATTAGCACCAACGTCACACCCAAACAAACAGAAACTGATCAAGCACAGAGAACATGAGAAGATGCCAAGAAGACACCTTCATCAAGATCTGAAGTCTGAGACGCATCAAGAGCTGAAGTCTGAGACACATCACCAAGATCTGAAGTCTGAGACACATCACCAAGAGCTGAAGTCTGAGACACATCATCAAGAGCTGAAGTCTGAGACACATCATCAAGAGCTGAAGTCTGAGACACATCAAGAGCTGAAGTCTGAGACACATCAAGAGCTGAAGTCTGAGACACATCATCAAGAGCTGAAGTCTGAGACACATCATCAAGAGCTGAAGTCTGAGACACATCATCAAGAGCTGAAGTCTGAGACACATCATCAAGAGCTGAAGTCTGAGACACATCATCAAGAGCTGAAGTCTGAGACACATCATCAAGAGCTGAAGTCTAAGATCTGTGTTCACAGACACGAGAAACACAACAATGATCAATGTGACAGACCCCACACACGAAAACATTGAAACAGTATCTGTGACACTTATTTTAGCTAAAGCCTGACAATGATGTAAGCGTGTAAGTTAATCTTTCTTTACCTCAGTGACATCAGTCTGTTATTTCATTGTGGAATCTGTCGATATGAAAGAGAGAAAATTATTCAACATTTAAACAAAACAATCGTCAAAGGTGCCCCAAACATCTAGAAACGACTGTTTAAAATAAGCGACTTGTTTAAATGTGACTTGTTGGCTTAATTGTCTATAGTGTAAAAGACTAAAGTCAAGTCTGTTATTGTCCTGAAACTTCTTCAGGCCAGCGGTCATGTGACATGTCAGATGATCTACGGGTCACGTGATGATCTGCGGGTCACGTGATGACCCGTGGCTGTATGTTATTGGATCATCGTTTTAAAGTGGAAACACACAGTGCTGGAAACATTGAGACTATTACAGACTGTGGTACTAAATTTAACACACAGTCGTCAGATTAGAAATTAAATAACTTTATGTAAACAAGCATGAAGCATTACAGATATTGTACAACATCATCTCGTTTTTAAATTGATTATAGTAAAAATACTGCGTAATTTTCTTTTTGCTGACAAAAACATTATGATCGTCCTGCAAAACACGGTTGATTTTGATGGCATTTAATCAAAGCATCAGCAGCTTTTATGACATCTGAAAAGACGTTTATAAAGAATTGTGACTGAATTTGAAAAATATATGTCAGCAAAATACACTTAATTTCTGTAAGATGTCTGTTATATATGTATGTAAATTAAATAAAAAAAATATATTTTTAGTGCGTTATATTATTGACGCATTTTGGAAAGTAAAATGATGATATTAATCACTTGTCATGTATGTTTTCGTTACGAAATTGCATTGAAAACAATTATATAGTTTATTGTAAACAAAGTAGCGCGTGTTCTGTGACGTCATCGCCCGGCTCCTGTCAAACTTTGACAGCAGGCGCAGAAACGTGCGATTTATCTGTAGAGAAAACTGATAACCGATTCTAAAGTGAATGAATCAGTCGATAAAGATGTAAAGATTTTTTCAAGCTCATGACCAAGTTCTTCTCCATCCAAAATTCACAGGAAGCTGGGAGGTCAAAGTGAAATAGGTGGAGGTCCAATGCGGAGGTAGTAACCAATTAAAAGAGACACGAGGCTAATGTCATCTCCAGTTTCATCTGACAGAGGTTCAAACACTAGTGCTAAAACAGTCCTGTTAAATGACTGCAGTAGGTCATATGGTAATAAGATGATGGAATCATTGCTGCAAATCTCATGTACTCAGATTGCATTACTGGTGTTAGCGTATGAGAATCTGCATTTCTCACCCTTTGGATAAAGAATCTCATGAACAGAAAATAAGCAAATTAAAATGTTACACACAAGATTTATTTAATGAAAAACTAATAAAAGTGTGAGTTGTTTATTGAATATACACTCATAGAGTTATTCGTTGCTGTTGTGTTTACATTTATGGAGGAAGCTGACTGTTTTGTTGGGGGGGGGGGGGGATTTCATATGGTATAGTATTTATCTCAACATTTACCCTGATAATGTGACACACATAATAAACACTGTCCTGACTGAACTCTGATTCTTCTCCAGTTGTCTGTGTTTGAATCACCAGCATTGCAACACACAGTCAAAGGCTGAAATTCATCAGATAAAATAAATCCAACACAGAAAACTCATACAGTATCCAGATCAAAGACTTTAACCCTTGATGTGACAGACTGAAGTCCACTGCTGATAGTGCCCCACTGAACTCTGGGATATGAGCTGGCAGTTCTGTTTCAGTTCAGTAGTTTCACAGTATCACTCTCACACACTCTCAGATATTGTTCAGATGTCAACGGTAAGACTTTATAAATGAAAATAATGTTTCTGCTTCATGAGTATTTTCTCTGGGTTTTGATTTTATTTCACATTATTATCTCGTTTTGTCTGTCACACAGACTCTGATAAACCATGCTGATGTTTTGGGTCTGTCTGCTTCTGTTGGCATGTGTTCAAACTGAAATGTCACCTGCCAAAAACATCCATCTGCTCACTTCAGAGGGACAAAAAATAATTCTTAACCTTGGACAAAAAGGTTTGTTTACAACCATTTATCTTGGTTTACATACTGTAAATGTTTGGTTGTAATAAACACTCAACATGAAATCTAAATTCAACCTATTTACTAAAAATACGCCTCTGATCTCATCAATGCAGGTTAAAGTACACAAACATCACATCAAGTCATTTACTACAGTTTGTCTTGTTGAATATGCTGCTCTTACTGCCAATTTTACTGTATCCAGTTATCCATTAATTTGGAGTATCGCCACACAAATATTGCCTAAATGTAATTTTCTGTTTGACACGTTATTTCCTGTCTGTTTGATTAATTAAGCTTTTGACCTGTTTACATGCAAATTAGATAATACAGGTGTTTACTGAGGTGTAGCAGAGGTCAGAGGTGTGTTCACCTCTGATAATTATTATATTAGTTTAACATTGACCAGAGATAATGCCTGCTAGAGTGAATTGTATCTGAATTTAAAGACCCTTAATCGTTCTGTGTATAATGATGAAAAAAGAACAGGTTTGGGTTAACCAGACGCTATACAAACCAACCAATGTGTTGTCACTTGTGTTGCTGGAGATCAGTAGCCACACTTACATACATACTTTCTTGTCATTCCAAATGAAATCATTCCGATTAAAAGATTCCTGAGAAGAATTTTATGAGAAGTGATCTGATCCGGTGTTTACATGTGCTGACACTTCCAATCAGCATAACTTGTGACATGCGCACATTGTCCTGTCACAATCTCATTCTTTTGTGCGCTACTTTCATGTAAAGTGTTGCTCTTAAGTTAAGAAATTAATTTTAATTAATGTTTTTTCATTGGTTTAGCGTCAGTCGCTAAGACAAATCACATTTCTGTTTTTTACAAATGTGCCTTAGAAAAAAAAAGTTCATGGTGTGCAGCTTGAAACAAAACAATGACACTGATATATTTTAAAATGTATCAGTGCAAGTTGATTTCAGTTTAGACAGCGCAAACACATAAAGCAAGCATAAAATATGTAGGTAACAGTAATATAATTATAAAGAAGATCGAGTGTAGAAACTGAAATTATTGCACAAACCTGGCTTATGCAACAGTTTCCTTGGAAAGATAAATAGTTTACAATATGAGCACAAACATACAGAAAGCAAATGGGGTTTAATTTCATGTTAAATTAAATGTAGAACTTGCAGCTGTGCCTCTGACTTTTCTCTCTTCTCTGCTCAGAGATTCCCAGAGACTGCTTTGAGCTGTGGCAGCTGGCTGGCGGTCAGGCGAGGGACGGCGTGTATCTGATCAAACCCGCGGATGCACCCATCGCTGTTTACTGCGCCATGCAAGATGGTGGGTGGACAGTCGTGCAGCACATCACTGTCAACAGCAGCGTGGACTTCGACCGTACCTGGGACGAATACAAGCACGGATTCGGATCCCTTACCGGTAACCACTGGCTGGGCAACGATTACCTACACCAGCTCACCCGCGGCCCAGCGCGATACAAGCTTGGCATCAAGCTGGTGGACAAGGATGCTGTGACGAAGACGGGTGAGTACGACCCGGTGCTGGTGGAGAATGAAGACGCCCAGTATCGCCTGCGACTGGGTCTTTTCCAGGGTACCGCAGTGGACGCTCTTACACTGGACACGGAGAACTATCTCCACGACAACCAGAGATTCACCACCAAAGACAGAGATAATGACAACTACTTCCAAAATTGCGCCAAGCTGGAGTTCCAGGGCGTAGCTGGTGGCGGGTGGTGGTATGATGCCTGCGCAGGAGCCAATCTGAACCGCAGAAATGTGATTTACTGGCAGAAGGATTGTAACAAAGAGCATCTGTGTAAATACGCCTGGATGATGGTGAAGCCCTCAGAGCAGGTGAAGCTGCTGCATGCTGGAGACTGCAAGAGAGACGAGCTGTGAAAGTGGCTGAAAGAAATAAAAATAAGAGGTTATCATTTGGTTGAAAGTAAAATGTTGATTTGGGGATAAATAATTAGCCCTTTAAACACATTACGATGAATTATCTGGTTCAAACACTTTATTCGGTGAGCATTCAAATGATAAAATTGTTTACCAAGTTCAAAAGTTTTAAGAGGCAGATGTAGAGCTATAAAATTTGTCCACACACACGGCCACAAGTTAAAGATGGTTTCAGATAGTTTCAGTCCAAACAAGTGGAAAGTTCTAATGTTTGATCACATTTATTGTTAAATGAATTTACTAAGCATCAACAGACAAAAAGTCACAAACTGTTTTCTGCAATGCCTGCGTGACAACATAAAACTCTCCTTCAGAAGTTCCCCAGCAGATTTATGTTGCTGGGTGTTCCTGTAGCTCAACTGGTAGAGCATTGCGTTAACAGGGCAAAGGTTGTGGGTTCGGTCCCAGGGAACACAAGTACATACTGATAAAATATGTATACCTTAAATTCACTATCCAAAGCGTCTGCCAAATAAATAAATGTAAAATGTAAATGTAATTTATGATGAGAAAATGCTCATGTGATCATTGTTGTGGTTCAACTGACATGCAGCCTAAAAAAAAGCAGCCCAAACACAACTGTAGTAACAAGCACCTATGAAACCATTACTGACCAAGACTGTATGTGTGTTCTATAGTCATCTAATCACACATCTTCATGTTCTCATTAACTATATTGTCCCTGTAAATGATTGGGGGAGACATCAGTTGTAGTATTTCCTGTACAAACGCAGGTTAACCTGTTGCTGACCGCAGGCTTTTGTCCACACCAGTAGAGTTTCTCCTCTACTCTTTTGTTCCTCCACTATGATTTATCCTCTGCTAACAGAATGTAAAGACTACAGCCAAAAACTGCAGATTTAACTCCAATTTTATATTTCCTATCATTTACTCACCCTCATGATATTCTTCTGTGGAGCATCCGAGACGTTTTCAAGGGGTGAAAATGTTCATGTTATCTCCATCATCTGTAGGATGAGCTGCTGTTGTTCTCCTGAATCCACTTTGGATAAAAGCATCTGTTGAATGTAAAAGCAAAGTCTGAACATTAAGAAAACGTCTCTCTTACATGTCACATCTAACCCTAACCCTAACAAACACCTTGATTTGAGGATCATTCATCAGTAGTTTAAAAAACGATAGAAACATTTAGTTTTTAAAGGGATTGTTTAAATCTCTGACACAATATAATTTTTGGGCAGTTGTGGTCTACTGGTTAGAGAGTTGGACTTATAACCATA
>JAZGTK010007083.1:0-19841 GCA_036877625.1 Ambastaia sidthimunki | reverse complement strand
CCGCTGCAGGTACAGACAATCCCGCGGAGGGGAGTATTTCGCTGGTGGTTACTCAAAAAATGTCACCTTTCCTGTTTCAACAGCTCGGGCTGTTTGCGCCGACACGCAAAGGCGCGGCTACCGCTTGCTTACACACACACACACACACACACACACACACACACACACACACACTCACTCGTGGTCAGGTGAGGCACGCACGGCTGACCCCAGTTTGAAGATAATGCGAAATAAAGTCCCTGCCACAACCAAAACAGCATTTCAGTACAACAGCTACAAGCACGAATGTTTCTCATAAACTGTATGTATTAATCAATCAGTAAAATCAATAAACATGAATTTTCCATATATTTCAAGTGTCTCGCATTAATCATAAGGTAAGAAACAAGCGTTCAAGACTATTAGAGAATAAAAGTCGGGGTAAAATATAAAACACAAAAACAGAAAACCAAATACAAGTGACGACACAAAACAAAGATAACGTGAAGATGCAATAAGGAAGTGTGTGTTGTTGGTTTAACTCGGCAAGACTAAGAAAACGTATAAAGACAAGTGACTCAATATATATCCAAACATAAATAAATCTGACATTACCGCACTGCTACAGAAAGTTATAAATAAATAAAAACATGAAGTTGGGTTGTAACTTCAATGTCAAGTGTTGTAGTACTTATATTAAACCACAAACCACGTGAAAAGTTATTGTACCGATACCGTTTAATTGATTACTGTATACAAACACATAACACGCATATATTTACGTTTCCAATATTCACTTGTGTACATATTTATTGTGTTTGCTTTTAAAGTGTACATATATATGTTTTTTAAATGAAGTTTACCTTGCATGACGCTCAGGTGTTGCGGTCTGCTGCCGAGTTTACGTCTGGACATAGCGAGATGATCTCTGCAAACTACACCAGAACTAAATGGACACCACAAATGTCATGAAACTACAGCGATGTGTGACTTCGATATTGTACCCGTGTGTCCGTCAGTGTTCAAGTTCATACTGTCTGCTGGCCCGGGAGGAGGAGGGCACGAGTAACGCCTCCAGCCCTTCACCCCGCCCCACATCTTCATCATCATCCTCCGTCCTCTGCCGTCTCTTATCACTGGCCTTATTAAATAACTCCCATATGCTTAGACATTAAGCATCAATGCGACTTTAGATAATCCAAACTTTGGATCTGAATCTTTGTTTGCTCTGTAAGAATGATGTAAATAGTTGCTTTGACGGCGCGCAGTTGCTGTTTTGACACAACAAACGCGCAGTTTGAGGATGTGGGTGAAGAGGAAGTGGCTTTTATCGAGGTCGACTGAGACAGGTGTTTGCCTGTCCGGCTTATTTCGAAACCCAAAAGTAACTGTCGTTTTACTTTCGGGCACTTGCTTCTCTAATGCGGATGGCGGATGTGTATGCAGCCGGATAGGGACTGTTGAAATCCGCGATCGTACGAAGTGGTTAAATTCCCATTCAATCCGATTGCAAACAGAGTGCAAGCACGTGTCTTTTGAACGGTGAAGTGCGCCATCTGGCGGCTACAACGCAAAATGTTAAAATACTCAAGCCAACGTTATTTTCATCAGGTTTTTATTCAAATGTCCAAATCTGTGATTACTGGAGACTGTTTTTAGTGGAAAAAAACCAATAACAGATTTTACTGATTAGAGTTATCCTGACATTTACATCTTTTATTGAGTGAAAAGGATTTTGGGCATTTTGCATCTGCATGTTCTTTAAAGCTGCAATCCGTAACTTCTGCCTCTCTACCGCCATCTCTGTTTGAACCATAACATTGCAGGTTACTTTACGTTTCCTCTTTATTGCGTTTAAGTCAAATGAATCTTAAATTTCAAGTCAACAAGTCGAATTCCAAATTATAAATCTTTATTATAAGCTTACTGCTGTGAATCGCGGTAAGGAAAACACTGACCTGTTATGCACTTATTAACCGTTTTTGTTTTAACCAAAAGTTACAGATTGCAGCTTTAAAAGTGTCTAATTTCAAAACACTCTTAAGGTCAGTATTATTTACAATGATGGGATAAGTTTATTCATGTGACATTGGTTTCCACAGAATTGTTGTTTAATAAAGGTGAGAAACCTTTACAACCTCCTGTGACCAAATTCCACAGAGGGCAACTAAAAGTTACCTGGAATATAATTAAAAGCCCCACTATTAAAGATCAATACATTTCTATTCATGACAACCTTGGTAATTTATTGTGACTGCAAATTAATAATGTGTTAACAGGACATTAATTTACAGATTAACAATGGAAGCAAAATAACATTTCAACATTCTAGTTTGCTTCTCAGATGATGTAAGAGAAGCTTAATTAAATGAAGTTAATTTTGTTGGTAATTTCCCCCTCAATTCTTTTGCATTTTGTGACATCTCTGGTCTTTTTACTCCGCTGCTTCCTGTTTTATTTCATCAGGTGTTTCTTCAGTACCGGTAATGAGGACTTCTTGATCTTGAGTGGGATCTTCTGTAAATGAAAACAGAAGACACGATTAAAATGACAGTATGTTACCGTATTACAGGATCTTGAATTACAGCATGTGTTGATTAAATGGACAAGCATGTTGCCCTCTATAGTCTTCCAGGATGTGAACAGGCACAGACTGGTTTCAGCATACCTTCTGGAGGAGCTGTATTCCCGACCTGTGGGGTGTTTAATAAAGATTTAGGATTAGAATCTTCTTCATGACATGACATATCATATTGATATGATCATATTTTTTTAATCATATCACACTGTACATTTATTCTGCACGCAGAGAACAGAAAACCATTCAACCACATAAAGACAGAATTCAAATTCTTTCCAAATTTGGATACCAATATGAGCCAAATCACTGTACAGAGCCTTGAGGGGTTGATGGATTCCATCAGATATTCAAGAAAACATACTGTATTTACTGTCAGGGGAGGGGGAGGGCGAGTGACTCTGACGTCCATACTGCCTTTCCCATTCATCTCTTTCTTTCTCCCGGCGTTCCCGCTCCCTACAAGACCAAGCAATGACCACACAATATCCTCTCCTTTATAAACAGACACAACAGGAACATGTTACAAGTACATACACGCTCAAACTTACTTCATGCGGATTTTCCGTGCCATTGCTCGCAGAACTCCTTCCCGTTCCTGTAACAGCAGGAAACTCGTTATAAAACTTAATACAAAACTACTACTTGGAATGACCCTCCCCACACACACACCTTATACAAATACTTTACCTGTCGCTTGTTTTCCTGCTGCTGGATCTTAGCTTGTGCTGCTTTCTTATCCGCCTTGGCTGGGGAAAGTCAAAGCAGAAAGTGAGGGAGGGTAGACAGGTTTCATGTCTTTCTCATAACACACAGCATATATACAGTACTAAGCTTGGCACGTATAACTATATAAACATATGTATTTAGTGTTGAAGTTTAACACTGTAATTACAGGCATGCTGTTATTAAATAAACAGCATCATTTCAAGTGTGCTATTGCTGTAAGTTATATAATGCGTAACTATAGCATTCCATCGTTTTAGGAAGGCCGAAACAGAAACACTACAGATTCATTGATTTTTTTAAACACAAAGTTTAACACAGTCACTAAGTGTTTGTTTATTAAATAATTAGGCTAATTTAACGCTGATTTTAGCTACCAATTAAATTATTCTTGTTTATCTCATTTTATAAATGTTCTCTATCGCCTTGTTCATCATTTTACCACGTTTTACCAGCTATTCCATCTCCCCAAAATCGGCAGAGAAAACGTAGACAATGTCTGCAAAATCAATAATTCTGGTTGTAATTCTAGCATAAGATTTTATTTAAATACCCGAGTTAGTAACTTACATTGCTTGTTTAGGGCCTTCTGCATACGAAGTTTGAGCTTTTCCTGGGGGGTCATCTTGGGCTGCAATGGACACACTGACTTTAGGGCAAGCAGGATTGGTCTACACTAAGCTAGGTTGTGATGATCTGCTTTTAAAGTGCTTTTAAATCCCATATAGATCATTTGCTAAAGTTTAACATCAGCAGGTGGTCACATCTGACAGTACAGGACATCCTCTTTGCTTGATGTTTATGTTGTGGATGTATCTGTATGTTTATGTAGGCAGTAGAGACAAGGTGTGAACAGGCAAATGAGGGCAGCCATTAAGACACTCAATGGCACAAAACAGCTCAGGACAAAGCTATGGCATCTTTCTCCGGGTCAGGCACGCCAACTTGCTGGAACGGTAGGAAAATGGCCTGTGTGGCCATTTCAGACTGTGCTGCTTTTCATAGTGATAAGTTGTTCCACAAGGACAACGTGTGTTGACTTATGCAGGTGTGTTTGTGTACGTAGAAGCTGCTTTGCCTGTCTTGACAAGCCCAGAGCACAAGTAACACCTGAGGTCTTTCACTGCTTAGCACACCCCATAAGGACATTATACCCTTGTAGTTTCCCTTTCATCAGTGTACATTCATTCACAGGGTATCAATCAACAGTCGAGCATTTTAGATAATACCGAGCAGCCCAAATAACAAATAAATGAATTATTTCTTAAGTACAACACAAATCCTGTAGCTGTTCCAAAGAAGAGCAGATTGAAATAAGAAGTCAGTCAGGTAGATTCTCAAACTGCTACCCTTCAAAAAACAAGTGCATTCTGGAAACACGGGGCACTGCAGCCACCAGTTTCATTAGGACAGCTGATGACCCACGAGACACCTAATGAAAAGCATTTTCAATGAGATCAAAGGCATCAGCCTGTCAGGAGGGAGGGAGGCGGAGTCTTTAGCAACAAATTCGAGATATATCAAATTCTTACTGACTTTGGCAGCTCCAGTCTCTTTACCACCCGGATTTTCAGGCCTGAGAAAGAGAGAAAAAATGTGTCAGCTGCATCATTTTTCTATAAATCAATTTAGTAGGCCTGGCGATTTTTGTTTCCAGTTTGAAGCAACATACTTTCTCAGCTTGTCAGCAGAAGCAGAGGCAGGCTGAGCTGACCGGGAGGAGGGGGAGGAGCTATGGCTTGCAGCCGGTGAGTGGGAGGGGCTTTGACTGCCGCTGCCGCCCCTCCTGTGCGCAGAGCTGCGACTTCTTCGCCGGTAACGATCGCCTGACCGTGAACGAGACCTGAGAAAGAGAGAGTTGTACTACTTCAATTCTCTAAAATGATTCTGATTCAATTTCCTTTTTTCATTGAATAGGATGCAAGCAGAAAGTCAACAGCTGGTATTTTGGCCTAAATTTATTTCTGGTAAATTATTGCTGGTATTTTAGCTTTAGTTATAATATATAATATACACAATAATCACATATTCCTGTCCAGGTGGGATCAGATTTGTCAAAAGGTAACTGTTTAACCTCTGTTAAAACTACAGAGGTACAAGTAAAAAGTACATCCGTTAAAACTACAAACTACATTAAATTTCTTAAGCAAATTCTCTTACCTGGTTCGTCTGCGGCCCGTGTAGCGCCTCCCTCTATCCCGGTCTCTGTCTCTTTCCCAGTTTCTGTCTCTACCTCTATCCCGGTCCGTAGAACGAGACCGTGACCTGTCGTATCGTCTCCTTGAGCTGCTACCACCTCCACTGCGCTGCCGTGTACGGGAGTCAGACCTCCGACGGGAGCGGGAATGAGATCGAGAGTAACGGCTTTCCCGATCCCTGCCCGCTCGTGATCGACGACTCCGACGGGAACGTGAGGACGAGCGTGAGGAGGAGCGAGAGGAAAACGACGAGTGACTGGAAGAGGAGCGTCTTCGGCTGAAAGAAAAACACAATATGCTGTTATAATGAGCAATCTATAAAATCAATTAAGTCACAATTATTGTAATACAAAGCAAAGTGCTTCTAGTGTTAACAAGTTAATTCATTCAGAAAACTGTCGAACGCTGAACAATGCTGTCATTCTTGGATATCCCGTAATGTATGCATAGACTTCATTTTAATTCAGAATGTCTGAAATTCCTTTAGCACACTTGCAACATCCTATCACTGCCAAAACACGTTTATAAATGAATGAAAGGAAAAATGAGCCACTAATGAGCCAAAAAGTAGAAAGGGGAAGTTACCGACCGGGAGCCCCTGCTATGACCTGCGGTGTTGGAGGTGTGGCTTGATGCCGCTGGAGGCGGGGCTTGTGTGGGTGCGGCTCCCTCCTCATCACTGCCTCCAAAGCTAGTGATGAAAGTGATTTTGTCATTGCCTGGGGATCGTGAACGAGAGCGTGACTCTGAACTCGAGTCTGACTGTGGCCTAGGAAAGGAAAGAAACATTAACAAATAACGTATATTAATCACATTTGTGGTAATATGTTGCTTACTATCAGGCCTTTAAATATGCTTACCGTTTGTATGGGTCATATGTAGGACTGTCTCTTCTGGCGTAGCTGTTTTTGGAAGTCACATAATGTAAACACGGTTTCACACAGATGAAACATTGCCAACATTAAACTTGCGTTACTATTGGTTGAGGCATTACCTGGGTGGGCTGATCTGTCTGCCTTTCATATATTTCTCTCTAAACTCTCGTCGCTGTCTGCGAGATCGCCGACCCTGATTGATACAGAACAACAACAACAGTAAAATTTATAACAAATTCCACCATCTTAAATGAGAAGGAAGCCAAAAAGTTAAACAGCTAATGTTCTTACAGAGTACATGGCCTTCTCAGCTTCCAGGGCTTTAGCATGTTTAATGGCCTCCACTTCTTCCTTGTCCTTCCTCAACATCCTGCCACCAAAATAGATCAGTTTTTTAACTACATACATTCATAAACCAACTGGGATCTCTTGGAGAAGATATGACCAAATATGATCAAATGGGTATTCTTTTCTGATTGGATAAAAGATGGATGAACGAACCAAACAAAGTCCTCGTCTACCATGCCATAAGAGGTGGCCATCTTGTTTATCTCTAAGACCTGTTCTGGGTTTAGTTCATCCACGTCCACCTCAACGTCTGCAACATGAAAAAGAATTTACACACATTAAAATAAGGAGAATTCCTAAATTCAACAAGATCAGGTATCTTGAGTGTCTTATTTCTGTAAATGAATGATTTTGAGCTGTACAGGAAGAGTGTGGTGTATGAAGGACGCACCAATGTCAGGGATGACCTCATCTTCCTCAGACTCGCTGTTTTCTGAGTCATCCTCGTTTTCCTTCTCTGGCTGTGCATTTGATTCTGTCACTGTGCTGTCCTCATATGTGTATCCGATCTGGGCTTTCTTCTCAGCAAGTCTAACAGAGAGAATAATACAATCTGATTCTTCTAGGAGAACTTATAAACAGATTACAAAGAACTTTAGGCAACTGAATTAAAAGTTCATACTTTTTCTTCTCATCCTCATTTGGTTTCTGCAAGCCACCATAGAGCTCATCCACATATATCTGGTACAAACACTGCTCCTCAGAGACTATGAAACGACAGGAACAAGTTTAAGGTGGAAGTTCATCAATACCATCTAGTCCAGTGGTTCCCAGTTCCTGGAAGATCCCTAACACTACATATGTTGGAATAATCTGACACACCCAAGTGAACTTGAACAACTTTACTAACAAGCTTATGAGTTGAATCAGAGATGGATGATTAGGGAGATGGGGGTCCTCCAAGAACAGGGTTGGTAAGCACTGGTCTAATAACCTTTAAAAAGTTTAAAGGCTTGTATTATATCTCTTTGAAATCAAATGTGACTTACTGTTTGCAAAGTCATTTTGCACCAGACCTCTATAGCGCTCATAATTGCACTTCCTCTCTTCCGATTCTTGTTCTGGAGTGCTGTGGCAGAACCAGTCAAATCAACAATGAGGACAACACAGTACCCAGTTCAGCACATTACAATAAATGTAGGTAAAGTACACTGTCATTATTCTATAAATGTTGTTTCTATGCATACTCCTGAAATCTGTTTTTCCCTAATACTGCAGGTGAATTAAGATCAGAACACACATTTAAATAACCAGACTCACATTGTGTTCAGGAGAGGTGGTGTATAGGTGGGGATGTAGTCCAGGTGTGCCCTGACATCAAACCTGTCAATCATGTTGTTGGTATCTCCTTGCCAAGGCATCCTGTAAGAACAAATGATACAATATTAACAGTTACAAACTTTTTTTAAGTGGTCATGCATGTTGGTGTGAGAACTATAAAAAATTGTGCAAATAATTCATTAAAGTTCTTAAGTATATTAACATGATGTTACTGATGTTAACATGATGATACTGATGTTTATGCTATAGACATACATGTTGATGGGGCTCTCAGCTGCCAGCGCTACAGCCGAATCCAGGTGTATTTTATAGGCTCGACCATGAACCTGCAGGAACTGGGCTGGGTCCTTTTTCTACACAAAAGTCCAGAAACATGATTTGTCATTTAAAAGCACATCTTCAGTTGTAGGGTTCATATGTGCTTAGAAAGCGGTTACAGTTAAGGTGATGGACCAATTACAATTTTCTCATAGTACTCTCTGCGTCTCTCCCCACGACGCTTGTAGTCCACCATCATCCCGCGCAGTTTGCGCTCATGTTTGCGGGCCTCCTGCCACATGATGGCTCCGCTTGGGGTTGGGCCGCGTCGGGGCAGGGCTGCTGTTAGAGACAGAGGGCTCAGTTTAACCAACCTAGCCAAATAACACACTCAGGAGCCATATATAGTATCAGTCATGAATCTCAATGCATTGCAGTTGTAGCAAGAAATATTGCAACTTCTTTCATGCAATATGTTAAACAGTCTTACATTACAGTATGCATCTGTATAGGGTTTTCCCCACTGTGCATAAATGGAGAATTTGTGCACGGAAAATGACACTAAAATCACTAAGATCTGACAATACAAAGTGGGTATAATATTTAGTCATTGGTGCTGTTTGTACGTGGCTAATCTTAGTGGCTATGCAACATATATTATTTTGCAATGATTTTAAATAATAGATGAATATAGACATGGACAAATTATAAAACTGGTATGCATATATGTTTATTCTTAACTTAACAGAATTACCTGTCCAGTGGACCTAGTTGACCTTGTGTTAAATCTAACAGTCTCACATAATTTAAACGCTTATGAAGTTAACTAACGATGATGCATGTTAAGTTTGTTGCAAGGTTAGCCTCTGAATAACGCAGGAAAGCACTTTCTTAAAATAAGGCTAACAGCATCAAGTTATACAAAAATGACTGAAATATGAGTCTTTATATTCAAAAACATAAAGAATGTTATGTAAAAGGTTACGAAACGGCTGTGCTGGTAGCCAGATGGCTTCAGTCTCTCAAGCTAACTTCACGTACATACCGATCAGTGATTCATACTGTATTCATAAGTACATCAAAACCACTCAATGATTCAGCTCGTTTAACGATCCTACTACATTCACGGCACCCACACCATTTACAATCACAATACACGTAATATCACAAAAACACCCACTGACCCGCTAACGTTAGCGTGCTAGCTGGCTACATTGTACGTTTAGCGCTAACTAATAGCACGCAGGCCAAAAACACACACACAATGAGATTGCTAACAAGAACCTTTTAGGATTTAAATGCCGAATGGATTACCTGTTTATGTATACAATATCTACAACGTGTGTTTTCTTGACAGAAGACGCATGCATCTGTCCTCAAGCGAAAGCTGGAAAAGGCCGCGCTAGTTTACATACGTGCACACGCCTCCCAGCGCACGCGCTACTTCAGTCTCTGACAATAAGAGGCGCTGTTAGTGTTACATGTGCTATAGAAACTAAACTCTCCTACAGCAGGAACACTTTGGCTAACAAACACTGCGAAAGCTGTAGAAATAAAATCTGAAAGTTTTAACCCAAAAGCAACACAAAGCATGCAGCTATTTAACTTTTTCTTTTACACTTTTGTGTGTAAGGTAAGAGGATCATTTTAAACACCGATTTGTCATGTACTCAATAACTGATTATCAATAACTGATAACTGATTTTTGTTCATTTTTAACCCATTAAAGTTATGTATTGGAGCTTTAATGTCAAATCCCAATAAACATTTATATTAGGTAAAGCAACCCTCGGTTAAGTTTTATATAAGGACCCCAACATCAACTCAATTAATAAGCTTTTATAATATGACTGTCATAACATGAAGATATCATAACACGGCTGCTGATAATTCTCAGTATAACACTTAAAATTTAGCTGCATGTGGTGGCAAGACAAAAATAACTGATTACTGAAAAATTAAAGGCAAACAAAGTTGTGTGAATGTGCAATTTTTTTTCTTGTTTAAACAATTTTTAATTTTCATGTGAAAAATACTGTAAACAGTGCAAGTGTGTGAAATTGGAAACCAATGTTTATAATAGATCTCTGTTCAAATTAAACTGAAAATATCTGCATATTTGTTTGGGTTAGGATGAAGGGTGGTGCAGGTAAAACTCTGTCGGAGCTGTAAATGGGGCAGGCTTTAAAACCACAAGGCCAGTCTCTCCAAAGATAACGCACACCAGCAATACGCTCTATGGGACAATGCCTGAAAACCAACAGGATATAATCCGAGCCAATTTTTTCCATGGGCACTGGCATCCATTGGGAGTCTGCTTCACATGTCTCATTCCCATAGCAGCAAATCTAAAGCAAACAATACATTTTACAAACAGTTGTGTAAAATATCCAGTTTACAAGATCAGTTTAGCTGTAGTGTTTTTGTTTTCATAAAAAAAAACTTGTTTGAGTCTGTTTTGTTCTCTATAATGGAGTAAGTAGTGATCAGATGCCATACTTACCTCAAAAGTATTATCAGAATTGGTGGCGGAAATTTTCTGATTGAAAATGATGTTAATAGAAGACCGGAAAATCTGGATTTCCGCAGGAAAAGGTCCTTGGAATAACACGTCCTTCTCCCCATAGGCGACTGCTCTGGCCCCTAGCACGAGTCTGTGTGCTACGTCCTGTTTAAACCGCGGGTGGATGCTATTGCACACCGCACCAACAATAAAGACTTAGTGTCCAGCATTATCCAATTTTCCCCATTAAATAACAGTTAGCTACTTTATCTCACCTGCCCCAGGGCGATTTTTCATCAGGTAAGTCAATAGCAACAGCCATAAAGGTGTTCTTCATGCGTTTATTAGGGACATAGCCAAAGCCAGCCGTCTGATGCCAGCGTATTTCCCTGAATCCATCTTGTAAACTCTTTTTCTCCATTGTGCTGAGCTAGGAGAGATGAAATGCATTAAACAGACAATGATAAGCATGAAATCCAGTATGCTGGAATTAACATTGACACTTGTGTCTATATCAGAAGTTTTGTTTAGATTTTTATTCCACTACTGGGTATTCCAGGGCACCTGTACAAATCCAAATGGGAAGTCTAGTGCTGTTTGGCCATCTGAGCCTTTATGGAAAGCTATCCTCCAGTCATCAATCATGGCAGGGAATGAGCAGTTGTATTTATCTCTGTTGTGGCCTGCATTAGCCTCACCTGAAAAAAACCCACTGTTGAGCCTGTAGAAGGTATTTACACATCTTAATATGATACAGGGTAATAATTACCTTGGTACCATATGGCTCCTGTTATGGTCATGTTGAGTAACGGGTGGATCATGGCATTCCACAGTACAGAACTGCTCCATGCTGCAGAGATGTTGCCCCAAAAATGGCTTTGCACAAGGGGACTATGGGGAACACTGCAGTGCAATGAGGTGCAAAAATAAAGCATGTTAATTTAGACTAAACTTAAGTCAATTAATGCTAAACTGTAATGCATCTACATATTTTATTCTCATTTATGCGTTCTGGTATTGCACCTGCTCACTGAGCTCTTCAATCCACACTCGTGAAGCGCTCTTGGGGATGACCAGGCCTCCACAGGGGTGCCTCCCCAACACGTCTCTACTAACCCTATTGGATAGTTCAGCGTCTGATAGAGGTAGCGGCCGAAGAGCCAACACACAGCAGAGAAATGGTTGAAAGGTTTTCCACCAAGCAATTCTTGATGATAAACACAAAAGACAAAGAACAGATGGTTGCTTATCTCTCTTTACTTATATACAGAATGATGCATAAACTTTATATTGATACCTGTGAGTGTAAATGCAGCATCATGCAAAATACGTTTTTCAACTCATGTTAAAGATACTTTTTGAAAATACTACTCATTCCTTTCAAACTTTTTAATTAGTTAAACATTATTGAGTGCACTTTAAGATAAAACAATAACAACAAATGTCGGGATATTTGTATTAGTCTTTGTTTTTGATTGGACCATAATTCCTACCTGCTGTTGGTCGGGACCAGGAAACTTCCACTCCTGCCAGATCCTGTAGCTCCACACTGCTTTGCTCCAGGGCAGCCTGGAAGATCCTCACGTCCGGAAACTTAGAGGCCATGGCCAGCTCCTCTGTTGCATTATATAGCTGTTAAACAACAGGATCAGTTTGAGTCTTTACATCCAAATATCTAACACTAGGAAGAGGAAGAAAAATACCAAAACCGTTTAAGAGAAATTCACTCACTTGACCAACAGTGAATGCCATGTTACTCTGTCCACTACATAACCAGATGTCTCCAAAAAGCACATCTGTGAGCGTGACAGAACTATTAGTTGTGCTCTGAGATGCGGTCAGTTTGTAAGGACCACCAGCTACCACAGGACTGAGAGTTACACGCCAAATACCTGCGAGGAAAACACTGCCATCAAGGGCCACTAGATATTTGTCTGCCTTAAAGAAATATTTCACCCCAAACTTTTCGGTTTATGTACTATTATTATGTACCCTCATGTGGTTCTAAATCCCTATGGTATTTAAATAGATAAAAGTGAATTAAAGTATCATGGGCATTTTGTAAAATATTAATATTAATAATAATATATGCATGAATAAAAATCTGTATAAGAAAATCATGCATATTTGAAACAAGGAAATGTAAACAATGACAGAAGTTTCATTACGTGAACGTTTTCATTACGTTGCGTTTTCACAAAAATAAAGAAACTGAACGCATTTTAAATAATCTTGCATACACTTGGAACTGCGGCTTTCACATCTTATGATGTTTATGTGACGATCACCTTCTTACTCGGCTGAAAGACACACGTTTAATAACTGATACTTTACCGTTCATAACATGTGCAGTGTTTAAACAAACTACGTGTGGTCCAGTTAATGACACCTCAACCTCCGCTCCGTTCTCCGCATATCCCCACACTACCGCTTTAGCCGGTGCTTTCTGCAAAACCATATGACTGCCATAATAGGACGCGAACTGAAACACATCGGCTGGAAAGACAAGGAAATAAACAAACAAGGAACTGTGTTCACCAAACATTATTTTGTAATGTGTGCATGTTAAAACTCATTTTAAAACATCACCGCTAGGAACCGCTAGAGTCATCAGTTTATTTAATTCAATGCACGGCCATAAATCGTGACTTACCTGCTGAAAAAACATTGGAAAAAGCGCTCAGTATTAGCGAAAGACCCACCGGCGTCAACATTGCTCAAAATGATTAAAACACGGAAGTCAACAACATGACGTTTTTACACAGGCGCATATCGGACCTTTATTATCGACTTCCCATCAGACGTACAACAGACCCAAACAAGCTAAAGTTACAGCCCGCACAGGACGCAATAATAAGCTAGATTTTGCACAGTACAGCTTTATAATTTATTATTAGTTACACGTTAGCTAACATTTAAACAGACAGTATTTATAACACCCATATTTAATGCTATTTTAACATTTTATTTTCTATAGCCTAAATTCTATATAATCTTATGGGTTTCATTTTTTAGCGATCCCTACAGTACCGTTACAGACCCCTAGGTGTCCTCAGTGCACTGGTTAAAAATCCTGGCACCACAAACTGTACACAGTATGTGTTGGGGATCTTCTGGACTGTGTTTCCAGAATGCTGTGTTTCAGGCTTACTTTGTGATCAACATTAAGACCAGCATCAACATGTAGTATTAGTGGGCCACAAACATACATGAATCATACATACAGTGTATTAAGCAGATGTCTAATTAACATTTTCAGCATTGCAATGTGCTTAAAAGTCCAACACTTATAATAGCACCAATCAAGCTATATCAAATTATGCAGACACCAATGGCCCACTTCATCATCTCTGCATACATTTCAATAAACATGACATCCCATCAGTATAATTGCATCCTGGCAGAAGTCAATTAACTGCCTAGCTTCACAACATCATTACAACTGATGAGATAGTATTCGGATAAAAGCATTTCACATGACTTATCAGAGAGCAAGCAGAAAATGTTTTGATCAATCAGCTAGTTAAAAACCCAGCAGGGAATAGACGAAGAAACTGGTTTTAAATGGTCAATGAAGTCATTACTGGATAATTAAGTCATTAGAAGAAGTTGAAGCACATTGGAAAGGCAGCTGCTTTTATATTAAATGAAAATACTGTGATTGGGACTTAAGTTAATGGAGATGTTTTGCACACTTAGGAAGAGACCATTTGCTCAAGGTTCACTGGTCTTGAAAATTGTAAAAACAGGATTAAAAACAGGAAAAAAATACATACATGTATTTTTGAAGATTTTATGATTTAAATTAATTGCATTTCTTTTACAAGTGAGGGTGACTGGACTTACAATAATCGAACTTACAAGTCCAGATCAATAATCTGGACTTACAAATATCTTACAATAATCAAACATAATAATATCTTACAATAATCCATTGTATCCTGTTCCACAGAAATTGATAATTTGTATAATTACATTATTATATTTAGGGAAAAGCTAACAGCAACAACACAATTGTGAATAACATTTGTGTATTCAAGGACATTACTGTGTTTTGCCTCATCTGAGCAGAGTTGGTGTTAGATGAACACACTTTTATGTTTAAAATTGTTTCTTTATTTTATGCATTGCCAATTACACAAAAAAACAAAACAGAGAAACCTGACAAAAGACAGATGTAAGCACACAGGACAAAAAACATCAAATGTTTATACCATCTCTCTAAACAGCACTTTATCATGTCAGTTCAAAATGGATGAGGTTTTCAAAAAACATAAATCATCCGCAGAACTTTTCTATTAGTTCACAAAGACTGAGAAAGTTATTCATCGCACAATTGATGAATTAAGACTAATGTGCTGTTTGGGACTGATGTGTTTTCCTGTGTGGAAGTTTCCTTATAATGGATAGTGGTGACAGGTGGAAGGTCAGACGGAGAATCATTTGAGAAGAACATTTAAATGCAAAACAAGCAACCGTAATGACCATTAGCTTTTTAATTGAGTTCTACAGCGTTGTAAATCAAGACACAAGAAAGAGAGAGAGAGCGTATGAGGCATGAATTTTAATATGAGCGTGGGGATCTGTTAGACAGCATTAAGAAACACATTGTTTTATGAACTCTGCTTGGACAGTGTCCAGTTTCTTGAATGTCTGGCTCGAGATTGAAGACAAATACATTAGCTTGACAAACTGTGATATAACTGACCAGCATCTAAGGAACCATAGATTTTTAGATGCATATCAAGCATAAATTCTATTAGCCAATGCAAGATAATGATTTTGGACTGCACAGCTTGTTGTCATCCTTAAACTGTGCAAAGACACTATAGCCAGATTTTTTCATCATTGATTTAAGGTGTTGGTTCAGGGATTTTATGCTCCCATATTCACCTATGGAAATATACACTAAAATATATGTATGTGAATATAGGACTAAAATGTATGTATGTATGTGAATGTAATGTAGTAACTTTAGGGCAACAAGAGTTTTAAATCGGGTTGCTTGATGCTCCTTGCTGTGCTTAATTTTTATATCAGATCCTATTAGGAAAAACTCATTAAAACTGAAAGTGGATCAGGGATGAAAGTAAAAATTGGACTTAAGCCATTATAAAGACATAATGCTCTTATAATGTTTTTTGGTGTGGCAATAGATTAGGAAAAAAGATATAAAAATGACTTTACAAATTCATGCATTTATTATAAGATGCTATGAAATACTATATATTGTGTATCAGATACATTTATAAAACTTTGAAAGTCTTTTCAAGTCCTTTACCTTTAGATTTGTGCATTGATTAGATTAAGTTATTGTTTAGACCTTTATATTGTTCCTGTCACACTTTCAGTTCATCTATGTTTATTTAGTGCTTTTATTGGTTATTCATTACTGAAATGTATTCTGTCAATAGAATTGGTCAGGATACATCTGAAGTACTGACTGAAGTACTGACTGAAGTACTATGTCCTGACTGAGGAAGAAGACTTCACACTGCAGTACTGAATTGGACTGACAATGACACAGTATTCCTTCACAGCCCAAATCTCATTAATTGGTGGAATTGAATTATATGCATCGCTTAGTCACTGTTATCTCCTTTGCAGATGTTAACCTGCAGATTCACTGCCTGTTTTTCTCAGAGGACAAGCGTTGCTAATTAAATCATCTCTAAACACAGACTTTGCACTTTTCCTTAGCTGTGAAGCACTTTATATTCTCTGTCTGAGGAAGAATACAGAGGAAACAGTCCAGAGATTATTCCAGAAAAGTTGCTGATATTTTGTTAATACAATTTTATGACCAAATGTGTCTTTTAGCCTAAAGTGTTCAGCATTTTTCCAGCCTATAAAACTGAACATTAGCCTGCCTTTATTTTTCATCCACAGTTCCAATGTGTGTCAGTTTAAGTGGACTGAGTTTTTTTCCATTGCATGGCAATGTTCCCAAGCTTATGTTAAAAGATTCATTACTTTCAAACATAAAACATAGGGCAACCATTAATAAAATAAACCATTGTTTAAACAGCAAAAATGTCCGATTTTTGTCTTGGGCTTCATTAAAACTGCATTAGCACTTAGTTGTGATGGGCAGAGAAAATCGTGTTGGATGCTGATGGATGGTCGTGCTGGTGTATCACTGCAGTTACACGATAAATCAGCAGGGGGCGCTGTAACGACAGTGACGTGTTAGAGCCACAAGATGTTGCACAATAACTACTCAGTTTAAAAAATGGATGTAGTAGCTACATGAGACACTCCATCGTCATTCTTCAAAAGATCTTCACATCTCCCCATTTCTCTTACTAGCCCTGATACTGTTACAGACTGGTCAGATAAGAGTAGGTTATTTTTTGGCTGTAATTTTGCCCTCACCAACCAATACTTAATTGAAAGAAATTCCTAAAGCTAAACTAGGTATTTTTAATGTTGGATCACAACAATACTGGCTCAGCTAATGGTGAGAGTTTGGGGAGAGACTATCAGAATAAGAAAATAGCAGAATATTTAATAAATAGTGCCCTGCATATGTGCACTACTCATCTCATTTATAATCCTGTTTTTTAATTTCCTGTAAATGTTTTTATTCATTCAGAGCCCTTATTGGTTTACTGTGTGGTTAAACGGTGAATTAGACTCAGTTTTTGGAAAGACATACTGTACGTGCCCCTTAAGTAGCTTCAATAAAATGTGTAAGAATTGCTGAGGTGTTTCATCATGCCGACAGGTATTTGAGATGCTGCAAGCTTTGTAGGTACAATTAATATGATTTATGAGAGCAGAACATATTTTTAAAAACACATTAGGGAGTGAAGCCTTGTGCTATTCGACTTTTGTGATTTTTACCTGGAACCAAGCCACAGATATAATAACCACATCAACTTAAAAGGTGTTGCAGGAGCATACAATTTTTATGTGTCAGGATGGACTGAGAAATTTGTTCGTTCTCAGTTGTAGCCCTGAGTCCACACCTAAAATTGGTGTGAGATACTTATTCTCAGCGGGAAAGTTCCTTCAGGGACCTGAGAACAGATTCTCTCATTTCACTCTCTACTGATTGAAATGCACTTGTTTGTAGCCAGATTACAAGTTGACAATATAGTATAAATGGATTGTTTAACAGTGTCTACATCTGATATTGTTTAAACTGCTGCTATAATTATATACTTTGTATGCTTACATGCTCATAAACAGTTTTCTTCATGATTTGTACACATGCATGTCATTTTTCCCTCTAAAATCATGTTTTTTTTGTTCAGTATCAATATATAAATATTAATATTAAGAATTTTTTTAATCATGTACGTAAGCGGCACTTTTCACGCTGTTTAGCACGCAGTAGTTCTAACAGCAGTTTCTGTCAGCCTGATGTTCACAAAAAGTCTTTACCCCTCGATTTAATCTCACAAGCAGGCAATAAACCAGAGAACAGCTTCCAGGAGAGACAAGCACTGTGAACATGACAGTGGAAAGTCCCAGCAGATATGGCCAGCCCATCGCATGCCCTTCATCACGCCTGCGTCTGACAGCTCTATCATGTAGGCAAATAAAACGACACAAACTGCAATAAGGCCATCATAAATCACAACAGAAAAACATGCAGCATGCTCTCAATCTAACGGCCAATATTCAGCTCGTATTGTGGCCGTTTCAACACAGTGTGTCATGTAAACAGACTCTAACGACACATTGCGAATGCAAAACTGCGAGTGGTGAAAATGACTTCATGCTCCGTCAGGTGGCAGGATGATAATGACAAGGTGAAAGGTATAAATTTTCGTCCCTTCCTATTGGACAGCAGAAACACACAGAAACAAACCTAAGTGGTTGTTTCTGGTCAAATTGTTAGTGAAATGACGATGCAAACTTGTGGAGAGGGTGCATTGTTGACGCAATGTTAAATCTCAAGCTTTAGTCGAGGTGACAGAGCTAAAGATTGCTCTGCTTTTATAAGCATAAGCCAAATTCCACCTCAGCTGTGAAATCTCTTCCAAAGTCAGATGTCTTGGAATTATATGAGAGCAGGAAGTGGAACGGGTCTCACCCGAGGGCTCGTCATGCCACAGCCATCTGTACTAACCCTCAAGCCTTTGCTGTCTGCTGGTCTCCTGCAAGATCTCTTCTGTCCTCTAGTTCCTACTTCAAACCTTTGAATATGGCTGGTGACATCGATCTCAGAACGCAAAATATAAAACCCCACAGAGCAATGATTAATATTCATGTGAGAGCATATGGCTGTCCTTGGAACTCGAACAAAAGTTCAAAGTTCTGGCACCCCTCGACACAGAGTTTGATCAAACATGATCTGCATTAAAAAATCTGAACAGTGTTAGCATATCATTACATCACGAATCATGTTGAAATTCTTAGAATGTCGGCTTAGAAAGAAGCTGTTTAGAACCTTTTGGTAACCGCACTCATTCGGAATAAACAAACTGATTGTACATTCACTCCCAGCCTACATTTGCATTTCAGAACCGACGGCATCTAATATTCTCATTTAGTTGGTTTCAGAGTCTGCTCAAAGAAACATTAGACTGCGAGAGTTCTCCTGCTGTTGACATTCTGTCAGAAATAGTAAATTTTTAAAGGATTCATTCACCTGAAAATAAAAATTCTGTCATTATTTATGCCATTACTCATGGGGTTGCAAACCCATATGATGCTATTTTAAAACGCAAAAGTTTTTGAAGAATTGTTACACAACAAAGTTTTTATTGGCCACAGCTTTCAAGCTTAAACAAAATTCACTGTGTTGTTGTCTGGCAAAAACGGTGTACTATTGTGTTCCACAGAAAAAAAAACAGCATGCAGGTTTGGAACAACATGAGGAAAGTAACTGTTCCTTTAATCTTGCACCAAATACCCTAAAAAATCTCTTTTTGTTTGACCTGCAGAATGCGCACTTCAGACTACATAAATTCCTAATGAAATGAACCACTTTTAATAAGCAAACAGAAATGGTGCATAAATTCAGCCATTATGAAATTCAATAGGGATATTCATGCATAGCTTCTCTAGGCTGTTTATAGTTCTTCTAATTTGGCAAAGAGGAAGAAATCTAAAGCACTTCACAATAGAAACAAAAGCCATCT
>JAZGTK010007082.1:0-19842 GCA_036877625.1 Ambastaia sidthimunki | reverse complement strand
CGTGGGTCTGTACACAGTTATTTTCTCACAGTTCACATAGAGGACGTTTTCCATGGACATGCAGGAGCAAGCGCTGCAGGTCTCAGCTCTGAGGTCCGAATCCGAGTCACAAAATGAACTCGATATGGAAAAGGCCAACAGAACAAGCAGCAGCATTTTGCCTTTTAACAATCCTCCAGTAAACCATTTAGTAACCTTGGAGTGGAAAAACAAACACATAATTAAAATGCATGCATGTTTCCTATTGAGCCACAGCATAATGCCAAAATCTTTCAGCAGGGGTATTCAATAACCCAAGAACCCAAAAACCTGTCATTTATCTAAAAATAACATCTGAGTCAATATTGCAAATAATCATCATCATAATAAATATATTTGTCTTACAAACACCACTATTAAAATAATATCATTTTAAATACACTGACGTAGTGTGACTTACACAGCAAAGAATAGACGCATCAGCGTTTATATCCACGAATCGAGGAGATATAAAAAAGTATCTTTTTCTCCTATACAGAATACAATATCATCCTCACAAAATCATACTTTACAACACAAAGATGTCAAACAGAAAAAGTATTTCTCAATAATAATAATAAATAAACATCTAAATGAAAAAAAACATCTATTCAGGCAAATGATTGGATTTCAAATGAATTCAACACTCACGGGTAATGTAAATATGTCCTGTGGCACCGGGGAGCGGCAGGAGAGGGACTGTACCCATTAAGCCAGGTTCAAATTTCACTCTCTGCTTGTCTCCTCGTCAGGCTCTTCTTCTACAACACATATTTTGTGTTACTGAGATCTTCTGAGACATCTCAGAAAGGTCGATGCGCCCCTGAATTCGTCTCAAAACCGAAGCGAAAACGGTGAACCAGCAAATGGATGATTCGGATGCAAAACAAGTCCGGCATTGTCCTGTTGAAGAAAACGAGACTGTATGAACGTGAACGGTGAAGCTTTGACATCAGTTTGAACGAATATAAACGCACAGTTCACTCAACAGTTCGCCAAAGAAATAAAGATACAGTTCTTAATGAATTAGTGGCGATTCATCGTCTCCACTCACCCCGATGACTGCAAACTGTGACTGGACTCCAGCTGGTTCCTGTGGTTTCTGGAGGATATGCGAGATAAGAGAGAAGTACGTGCTCGGGTGTCACACGAGAAAATAAATAATTCACACCAAAACGAGCTCAATAAAGAGATTAAACCAAGTGTTGTCGGCGCAGTCCCCGTCCAAAAACGAGAACAGTTTTATAAACCCACTATTCCACATCCTGTTATAATAAGTCGGTTCTGCTGCATTCAGCTTCCCACACGATAAACTGAGAGGAGAGAAAATGCAGAGATGCAGAGAGAGAGAGAGAGAGCGAGAGAGAGAGAGAGAGATGCGGGGGGATACGGGGGTATCAGGGTCCAAAATTCAACTTCAGACTCCTCTTAAGCACTCACTAGTGATGACTATAAAGTGCGCTGGTTAAGGGATCTGTTGAAATAGAGTGAGATGCAGATTTCCGGACAGGATTTTAAACGCGTGGGATTGGTGGGTTTTATTTGTATTATTTGTGGTTATTGTAGGATTTTAAGATGGCTTGACTTGATTTCTGCGCTGCACATCAATAAGAAACTGCGGCACGTCAGTCTGATCTGATGCGCGCATAACAATAAATCTTTATAATCTGACACTTCCCAAGATTTCCAGATAACAGCTCTACTGTCCAATAACTTCATTTGTGCATATGCATAAGTTTGATTGATCTATGACATACTTTGGGGTTGAAAACGGGTAAAGATTAGACGTTCAGATGATGAGGATACGGAGGCAGATATGATCTGAAGCTGTCATGTCCTTTGCAGTGGGATAATGTTAAAGCTCAAACACAGCGCCCTCATCTGGCCCAAACACGCGAGATTCAGTTCAAAAAGCGGATTACATGCGTTTAAATACATTTCATATTTAATCCGTGCAGACAAGATCGTTCAGATAGAAGAGCGAGACTGCTGTTCACAGGCAACATTTTACTACACAATATTTGATCTCAATTAAACGCACATTCATCAGATTTTTTTAGTGTGGCTAAACAAGTGAATGTAATAAAACTTCACATTACAAACTTCACATTATAAATATTTAAAGGTTAAAATGTGTTAGAACAAGGATGTTTTCCATAAAGTTAAGGTCAAGGCACGTTGTCACACTTTTATGCCAGTTTTCAATTGTGACAATTTACCCCAGCATGACAACACTTGACATTACAATGAACTCACAGCCTCAGTGTTTAGTGTGGAGTGACAGTGAACATGGAGGTTGTTTTGTGTTTTTCTCTGAACTTTCTTTCTGTGATGTGTTAAACAGCTGTCTATTTATAACCAGCAGCAAAAAATAAATAAAAATACCATAAGTAGTGGTGACAATAACATGTACATAAGTATGTTTGTTTTGTTTTGTCACTAGGGTTGGTTGCATATGTCTAAAATAAAAGCACATTTAATATTAAAATGTTGGCAAGCTGCTCTGTGTTAATTTTCTTATTGCCTGATGACGTAAACGGAAACCAAGCAGCACACACACACACACACACACACACACACACATATATAAAAACAATGTGTTGTGTCTCTGTGTCAACTTTTCAGTAGCTGTAAAGCAGTACTGAGATGCAGTTTATAAAACACACACAAGTGGTGGATCTCTATTTCTACGGCTGTTTTACAATCCACATGTGAAAAGCCAGCAGCTGAAGCAGAAGCACTAAATAATACATAAAAACAGCAACTGTCTTTCTGTTTCTGGCTCATTTTTAACCTCCTCTTGCATTAGAGAAAACAGGAAGTGTTGCTTTTGCTGTGTTTTACAGATTTCTGTTAACCCTCGCTGCTCTGCCCGGCCAATCATACAGCGATCTAATAAAATACACCCTCTAGCTGCAGACACGTTTGACTGACAGACAATCTGTTGAAATAAGGTAATGAGACAGAAGATACGACACGGAGAAGCGTTGCCTTAAGCAGGAGAGTGTTACTGTGGGAATATGTGCTTGGAATTTCTGCCGGGAACTTTGGAGTCTAGTGGCAAAAGTGGCTTTGAGCTGTCTGCATATGCAAACATAAATCACTAAAGCTGTTTATGTTTTTTTGTAGTCTGAAAGGGTTCAAAGTCTACAGGCACTAAAGGTGTTCACATTTATAAGGGGAGCTGAATGCATTTTGAGTGACAAGGTTGTTTCAAAAAGGCAGAAAATAATAGCTTTGAAACTGCTTTAGTGAATACTGCTTTAGCGGTCAGCACAGTTTAAAAAAGATCATTATCAGAAGTGAATAAGACATTGATGCTTATTGAAGCTAACGGGCGTCTTTGTACAGTCATAGATGATGAGCACTCAGCAGGGTACTAATGTCCACTCAACAGTCTGCAACAAGAGATTCTCTGTGCATCATCATTGTCATTGTCTGAGTCATGTGTCTCCTCAAATATCACACGGCTTCTATTAACCACAATGAGAGCCATAGCAGTCGCACCGTAACCTACTGGGCAAACATCCAAGAAACAAAACACGGCGATCGTGAGCATTGTTCAGCTTTTAACAAAGCCAAAAATGTTAAATACTACAGGTTATATTACAATATATTCAATGTACTTCTACTCTGGTAATTAGGGCGGTAAATTTGTCCATCACACATTATTAAATCAGAGAGCTTTATTAATTTGTAAAGCTTCAGGACAGCATATCCTGTGAGGGGCAACAACTACAGGAAGAAAAAGAAAGAAAAATCGAGTTCCTGTAACAGGCAGCTCAGTGGGAGCAGAAAATGTTAATGCAGAAGTTTAGGAAGTGATACTGCTCGTATGTGGTGCTATGATTTACTCAGCCGTCCATTTCATTTGTGAGCCAGCGTGGCTGTAAGACGCCTGTGAGGATCCCGCCGGACACGAGCGCTTCAGTCTGTCGTTATGATAGTCAGCCGGTCACCTGAGAGCACAGCAACAGAACAGAATTAGTTTTATCCATTAATACATCGCACTTCATCAGCAAAAACCAACAAAAATAAATACTCAAAATAAAAACCTGTTTATTTCTGTCGACAGAGCGGCGGGACCCCGGTGGAACGATCAGACTCTGGTAATCTCCTCTATCTTTGTGGAGGGGGGCAGCTTGGCATTTGGAAACTCTGTCTGTTTTTTCCTTGCACTATAAAGGTAACGTAAACGAAAGGTCAGCCTTTCTCTGGTTATCACTTTGACTTTTTGATGTTTTTCTCAACCCCCTAAATAAATATCAGGCTGTTTCTACACACAGGGACTATGTTTCTTTTACACCGGGACAGTCAGTAGCTCAACATTAAAGCTGCATTTCCAAGATTGTTAACTAGTCTGTTAACTAGTATTCTAAGCTCTGAAAAAGACCAGTTTTGAAAGACCATTAAAAATATATGGCAATATACCTTAAAATATATGGCAAGAGTGCTAAAGAACAGTGGAGACTTTGGCAAACTGAAAATTTTTGGTAAAATGAATAATTTAAAAAGGAAAAACATATTTTAGCCAAAATGGACTTTATTCTGAATTCAGACCAAGAACAGAACCTGGAGTCAAAAGTCTGAACCAAATTATCATAAAGAACATTGCATTATACATAATGTCCAACACTACATAGTGAGTTCCTGTCTTTCATTCATCTTTCAGCTCTTACTTAAAGCACAGGTCAAATTCTGAAGTAACTCTGGGACACCAAAACTTTAGAAGAGCTGTTCCATAATGTGCTAAAATAACAGACATGATAGTATTGGAATAAGCAGAAACTATTTCACGAAATTAAACTGCAAACACAACAAGAATAACTTTTCCAGTGTTGGCCTGCAAGCTTCCAAAATTATTTGTCGTGCAAGGAAGTTGCAAATTTACTGCCTGCATTGGCAAACTTCAGTGGCAGAGTTTCAGCACAAGACAAAGCACACCAGTCAGCCCAGGTCTGAAAGAATGCAATGTTCTGCACCAGATCTGCCGTGTGTGCCTAAGCAAATGTAGATGGAGATGGAGGAGAACTTGGCATGTCAACAAAATGTGAGCAGATCGAAAGCAAGGCCCATCTGCAAAGTCATCAGAATCTGTTACAATAGTGATTCGCAGGGACACAGTTTTTAAGCACACAAGCTGTGGATTCAACAGCATGTCTGGTGGCCGGATAGAAATCACTAAACATGATGATCCATGTAATCCCAGCACGAATCCAGAGTCTTCCAAAGAGAGCTGCGTGTGCTTTAATGGAAGCAAAGGAGAAAATCTGTCCAAGCTGAAAATCAAAACTAAAAAATCCCAGATGTTCAGTGTAGTCTGAAATTTTTGCTCTGGTTATTACAATAATTCATTTTTGATACAAATCCTTTTAAATACTCTCCCAAAATATGATTTACTATAACAAGCATTGACTTGCTTTGGTAATTGCTACAAACACATTTTCAAGTCTGTTTGGCAAGAAACATCTGCCAAGAAATAAAAAGACAAAAATGAAAAAATAAAGGACAAACTTAGAAATGTTTGAAGCATCAAATGGCTGAGAATCACGTAGCTCTCAAACATAACAATGAAAAGATTATGTTGTGTATAAACTCAATTACGTTATAAGTGGCGTGGGTAGATTTTTTTTAGAACTGATCATATATTTTGCCTTTTACTGTAGATTGTCTCCACTGTTAACATGCAAAATAAAAAACAGACAATGACTTCACAGGAAACCGCAAATTTAACAGAAGATAATGTAACCGTGTCCAAATCCATTAAAGAGAAATTGTTTCTTGAGTGAGAAGAGTTCATTGCATTAAACATTAACAGCTGCGGAGAGAATTAAACAGTACAGACCAAAAATATGCTGCAATAAACATTCTGGAAACGTAAGAATATACAGACTGATTTCAATCATGATTCATCCTCACACTTTTTACGCCTTTTCGCATGCAAAGGTCCAACTAAACAGCTCTTGAACTTGATTGCAACAAACTGCATTTAGTTTAATTGCAATAAAATCTAAGATAATTACATAAATTCCCAAGAGTCAATAATTTAGTGCTTAGCGAAGCCTAAAGTGGTTCATTTCGAAACACTGTGTGTTTTATTTCTAAGGAAAAACATGAATAGTGTGTTAAAATCAACTCAACGTTTTCATGCTGGACAACCATCAGAACCAGCCTGAGAGAGGTGAACAATATCCCAGCTAACATAGAACATCCTTAGAATGTTTTAAAAACATTAAAAATAAATAAGTGTTAGAATAGTGTTCTTATAGCCAAGCAATAACGTTACAACAAATTAAAAACATTTTTTTTAATATTAGTATAATTTAAATAATATAATTAAAAAAATATTAAAATATATTTTTTTAAAAATCTACATTTTTTATGAGCATTCCTAGAACATTCAAAAGAACATTTTTAATGTTTTTGTGCCCAAATGGAAATGTTAGGGTGTTAGTTCTTATAGCCTAAAAATGTTAGCTGGGATGCTTGTGTTCAGAAGATCTCAGTGTCCACCAGCAACCACCATCCAAGAACATCAATGATTAAGCTGAAATGCTTCTGTGATTAGAAGCTATCAGAAGAGTTTATGAAGACACACACATGCTAGTTCATATAATGACAAAGCCATTGCAGTAAGCAACTGGAGTAACCGAGTGGTTAAAAAACAAAACAAAATGTGACAGATCAGTGTTTAAAACAATCTTCTAACCTCCGATCTGTTTCAAACAGAGATGGTAACAGAAAAATTACGGATTGCAGCTTTAAAGAAAACGCTTTTGAATAGCTGTACAGAAATTAACTCAAAAAAGACACCTCAAAAAATGCTCAGTGGTTGATAAAATGTGATAACAATACATATTACATTGTTAAAAAAAACTAATTAAGCAAAGCAGCTGCACAAATGTACAAGCACTTTCAATCATGTTCAGTCATATGATGCATCAGATAAAGTGTTAATGATGGCCATGTCTCACAGAACAGTTTCCACTTCTTACTAATTGGTGATTTTTGCAGCTCGCCCGTCACCGCTCTCTAAAGAGAGCAGAACTCTCATCAGCACCACAGCACTCTCTGATCCCACTACAGGAAAATCCCACAATCCTCCATCTTTCAGTCTCCAGGCCTCACCTCTCAGGATTTCATTTTAATTAGGCAGCGGTCAAAAATAGCTTCGGCAAATCAGGAATAATGACATTTAAAGAGGGACTTTGGAGTTGTCCTACTCTCTAAATTTATGAGAGTTTTCTTCCACCTGATCTTTTTCTTTTTTTCTACCTCTGGCACGGCATTTAATTCTTATTATGCTCATGTCAACCTATAATCAAAATATATTTTATTCAGGGTATTGAAATGTTACTCGCAACAAGAGATGTAAAGTGATAGATGCGAAAAAACGTCAGAGAAACTAAAATTGCTGTTATCAAACAGCTTAATGGGAAAGATTATATTCATTCTATATTCATTCAATAGATCGCTCATATTGTACGTATATGCAGGCACACACACACACACACACACACGCACACACTCACGCACACACTCACGCACACACACACGCACACACACACGCACACACACACGCACACACACACGCACACACACACGCACACACACACGCACACACACACACACCAGGTTCTGTACATCACAGAGGAAAGCCACCTTCCAGAAAAATATGTTTCTTTGCTGATACAGACAGCCAAACAAACCTCTGTTCTTTTGATGCAGCCACACGCAAGAGATAAAGGACCTGAACAAACCCAAGATATATGTGCATATAAATCCTCTCACATTTCAAAAAGTCTTTCAACTCGCTAGGAAAATGTATACTGGTATGCTGAAAAAAAATAAACTGCTAAAAAATAGCAGTTTAGAATATACATTTTTGATGCAGCCCAATTGTTTATGTTCAAAATAAATACGCTTTTATTATCTTTCTTAAAAAATGATATTATCAGACTTCTGGGAAAAATAACAGGCCGGTAAGATTGATTTTTTACGGTTATTGAAGTTGATTGACTGTTTAAAAAAACAGAGGTGGGGATGAACAAAAAGAGTCACTAACATAAAACCAGTTCTACAAATGGCACTTATTTTTATTTTATTATTTAATGTCTATTAGATTATTTAATATCTATTAGATCTCTGAAAGTTTCCTCAAGCCATGAGTAAAGTCAGCGCTCGGCTGCTTCAGTGCCGCACCTGTGTGCCGGTCACTGCCAGAACACGGGTGGAGCGCGTGTATCCATCCAGCGTGTTCCGTTACACATCTCTGTATCTGCCGTGCCTCATGCACCAGCTTTAATTAGAATCCATTTTAAATATTCATGGCGGCTGTCTGTACTGTAATCCTGTGAGGAAACCAGATAACTAGATGGAGGAAACTGTATGACACCAAAACACACTGGCTGACAGCTTCAAGCTGCTTAGCAGTTAATTAATTACCCCAGTGAAGAGAGATTATAATAAATAAATATTGGCCATCATGAGCTGCTGTGAACCTGAAAGCTGATGGCAAGAAGGTCGTGGGTGATCAACCTCAAAGTTAATGTAGCACATGCTGTGAAGCAGGTTGGCCATCCATATGCATCGCATCAGAGTCAAGCACTGGATCTGGGGGAGGGAGCGCTGGGTGCGGGTGGGTGTTTAAGAGACATCACACAGCCCACTGCGTCGCTGTAAATGCAGGTTTTTGCGTTCTCACGCGGGTCGTAACGCTTCTCTCTGATTCAGAGCACTGTAAACATGTGACTGATTCAAAACTCTACAAACATTCTACGTCTTTAAAAGTTCCTCAAAGTTATCAAAAAAACATCTTGCACTAACATTATATATCATATACATCAAAAATGTAATTTTTCAATATTGTTACTGAAACTTTAACGTTCTTATATCCAAGCAGTAACATTATTACAATGTCTAAGAAATTGAATTCGTACACGTGTATGCACTTTTAACTACTGCTTGCATATTAACCACATTATGAATAGGTGAATACACCTCAGTATGGACTTGTGAATTATGCATGGTGGAAACAGGTTGGATTCCAGGAGGTTTCCAAGCTCAGTCGGGTCTCCTAGGAGTTCTGTTCACACTCTGGAAGAATAGCTTTCCAAAGGTTAGAGGTTTGCTGAGTGTGTCATGACTGCTATCTTTAGATTAAGCATCAGGTGGAGACAAGAACATGTATATTTATGTCACCGTGCCACACACAATATGTAAGCTAAGCTCACTCATCCCTTCTGTTACCTGCTCGGGCCTGGAGGACCTAAATAATTCAGTGAAACCTTGGTGTAAAACTTTAATTGGGTGTTAGGATGCTCATTTGTTTTGCAGGGTCTCTGCAGATGAAATGTGCTCACTACTGCACTAAATGTTACATTAACCACATCATGTGCGTTTGATGTGACGCTGTAAAAATGTTTGTAAAAAACCTAAAGTAAAACCTGTGTAAGTTATTAGATGTAATAATATTTAACAACTCTTGCTGTACGTGTAATTTAACTGACTTTTGGTGGTATAAATGATCAATCACCAAAAAAAATATACCAGCACAGACGTCCCTGCATGACACATGAATGTTTTATATAAAGGGTTTTTTACATCATAGCATAGTCATGTGTGTTATTCTAATGATGAGATACTGTTAATGAGCTGGAGGAGATGATGAGAATCTCAAGATGTTTCAGATAAAACCAGCAGTTTCAACAACAAGCAAAACAACCCTAAGAAGCACTTTTGATAGTCCTGGATTGGTGAACTCTGTTAGCAATATGTTTGAAATGGAAGGGATTTGCACTCATTCTGAGATGGAAAGGCCACGTGCGCTATTACACAAGTGGTTTATAGGGATTTACACGACACACGCTGTATGACAGATAACCTCTGACACAGCTTCACAATGCATCATTTTAAACGCACACTGCTAACCAGACTGAACGAGTGAAACAGGGGTGCCATGAGATCCATTTCAACAGGAAATCCCCTTCAGAGCGTATCGCTGGAAAAACAAAGTGTTGTCCTGAAGCAATATATAAAGATGCTAATGTGAAATTGAACTCAGTGCTCTAAATTTTGCAGGCCGCTGCTTATTGGTTGTTGAAGCCAAGATTTCATTGTGGCACATGGCCAATGATCACACATCTCTGAGGGAAGAGGGCTGTTCGTACACGACTGCAAAATTAACAGCAGACTGGCTCAGAGGCAGCTAAACACCGTCTGCACACTCCGACTGGCAATTTAGAGCTTTGTTAGGGCTTTAGATTTTGCCTTAAAGTCACCATTAAATCACCATTCCTTCTTTCTGGAATATTGCATTGTTTATTATAAATGATTTATTTGTGCACATCAGTATGTTTTTACATTTACTAGTGATTTTCAAGGGAAAAGAAATAATGTCACTTGGCCGCTTAATTCATTCTTTGTATCACAGAAACAGCCGGATAACACACTGCTGTGGACAACAATCATTTATTAGCCCCAAACAGCATGCAAATGAAGTGAAGAAGCCTAAACATTTCCAGTGCCATGAAAAAATGTAATCTGGTTTAATCTGTTATGCATTATTGGATATATTTGCATAACAGGGAGCTGAAATGAATTCAGTATCATGAGATTCAGTTTGCTGTGTAAGTGCTGCTAATCACATGATGAATTTAAGAGACATTATGCACAAATTCAGTTTAAATGGCATTTAATCATGTATTTGTGAAAGACTGACCGGCCAAATCATTAGTGCATGTGACTGCATTCTCTTCACCTCATGAGAACACTTGTTTCTTGTGTTTCATTATATTATATTTAGTTGGATTTAAACAGAGTAGATTCTGATTTGATTTGCACTCATAGTTTCGTTATATGTGAAATCAGAAGCTACAATAGGAAATGAAATCCAAAATCAAAATCATATTTTTGATTTCCAGCAAACACACAAACTTGGGCTATTTCCATAAGACTGACCTCGTAAATAAACACAATTTTAAACAAGTATTCATATTCTACTGCTTTTCTGTGCTTAATAAAAAGTGATGGATACCAGACTCAGATGTTCTTCAGATGAAGATTACTGCACATCTGAGAGAGGGTGGAAAGTCATAAACGATTATTTTGCCCTTTATCACTTCTATATTTTTACAGCTTAATTATAGATGAGAAAGAATCATAGATCATTTATTTCTTTGGTTTAATATGAGGCATTGTGTGAGGTCCAGGGCAGGAAATTAACATTTAACCCCCACGGTAAAGATCGGAATTAGCACAAGGGATATGCTAAAGAGAGCAGAGGTCACGCAGTACCTCCAGAAAACATCCATCCAATCAGTTAAAGGCTTCAATTGACTACGTGATCTAATTAAATGTAAAACTGAGTCTCTCTGAGGTTTAAAGTGCCATAAGAATTTCTTCACTTTAATTGAATATCTACTCCCTGAGGGGCTCTTGTGTTATGAACATGATTTAGACCTAGAATGACGAGCCAACAAGCCAGTTTCCCAGGGTATTTGGCACAGATTTAGACCAATCACCTCACTTTCTTTTCAGGAAGCAGTGATCTGTCATACCAGAGACATCCGTGTGAACTTGAGTTCAGTGTGTTAGGCTGGTATAACAGCGGTTTCCAAACTCAAGCGTGCAACAACTTTCACAAATTCTGTATCAAACTGAGCTATCAAAGCAGAAAAAACAGCAGCGCTAATGCAGCTACAATACTTCAAACTGAAATAACTCAGAAAGCTGCAATCCATACCTTTAGCCTCTCTACTGCCATCTCTGTTTGAAACATAATATTGCAGGTTACTTTACAGTCAAATGAAGCCAAACTGACATTTCCCAGGAAATCAGCTCAAATGATAAATCACTATTCTAAACTTATCACTGTGACTCAGGGTAAGTTTTGAACACTGTTCTGTTGTGTACTTACTCAATAACTGATTTTTTTTAGCAAGAAAAGCTAATGTGAAAAGGATGGCAAAAAATGATCCCTTGGAGAAAGAAATGCAACTAAAACAGATTTACTGAAAAAATGATACATTAACTTGATAAGACACTAAAATAACGTGCGTGCAATGAATGTTGACTCATGCAAGCGAGTGAAAATTTAAACTAGAAATGTTTTGAGGTTAGGAAATGATCTCCAAGGAGGGCTGCCAAATATGTTTTCTTTCATTTGTCTAAAATGCCTCCTTAGTTTTTATTCTAAGCTCGGCCGATGGAAACAATGGACTCTTTAAATTCAGTGAATCCATTAGGAAACTATCTTCACTCATGTATGCTGTTGTACTGCAGAACAGATGACATTTGAACACAACAGGGGGTGGGAGGGTTTGCTTTTTCAAAGAGCTCGTCTTTGGAAACTCCTTGGACCTCCTTTAAATGTTTCGTCATTTGAACTTCCCCTTTGTTGTCCCTTCTGAATTATGTTAGTCATTTGTAAACATTACGGGGGCTAAATATAAAATATTGACTGTATTGAAGAAGGTCGAGGTGATGCATTATTCAAGTGTTGCACACAGAACATCTTTATACACCTGATGACAGTCAAACACCTGTGATGAAATCCTTCAGCCTGTGGTTACATGATTCTTTGTAGATTAAAGAAGAGGCCTCTGAAGATTTAACACTCTTTCATTTAAAGGAAATTGTGTTTGAGTAAGTTCTCAAGGTGTTCCCCTCAGGAGAAAAACAAAACTATTTTCACAAATGATGACCACATAGCTTAGGTTTAGAAAATACAGAGAGAGAGAGAGAGAGAAAGAGAGAGAGAGGGAGAGAAAAAGAAATAAAGAATAAAAGAAAGAGAGAATTTGAGATCTTGAGACGCAAGATGTATGTAGATCACTACTTTTAATCCAGGTTTACTTAATCCTGCTCGCTTAATCTCAACCTCAGACAACAACACAGGAATATTTCACACAATGTTTACAGATGCTGGCTAAAATCCAAGTTTCAATCTGATTGGCTGATGATTGGTGATCTCTGGAATTGGGTTGCATTTGTGTTTACAAGGTGCTGAGCTGATAAAGGAAGAAAAGCTAATGACTGGGTTTGACAGGGTTTTCAAGGTCAGTGGCATCAAATCTTTACAAGATCTGTTTGGAGCACCTAAAGTAGCAAGTAAAGTAAAAATCTATGAGCATCGTTATATCCTGCCCAAGTTATGTCTGTTACAAAATCTGTACTTATTATCTGTATAAAAAGTACCTATAAAAATAAAAACTGCACAAGGCATTAAATTCCCAATTACAAAATGATTTTTGGGGGGTAAAAACATTAAAAAAAACACTGTGAATTTGTCAGTGAAACAGTGTGCATACCTGTCTTTAAATGTCTGATTGTTTATGTTTCTACTCCTGTCTGTCAATGGGTCATCTGTGAAACAGTATTTATAATGAAAAGCCAGGTTTGACGCTTGATTTCAAGGTGAGACATTTCAATTCTGCAGTGAGGATTCCATCACACTTAGCTGTCAAAACTCTACTCAGCACTCCATCTCACACACTTTGTTTGCTGAAATTTGTCATGCTTCAGTGCCTCCTGGTCCACCTTTATTTATTTATTTACACTACCAGTTGAACATTTGGGCATTTATATCAAAAAACACAATGCACTCAAAACAGAAAACTCTAGAACACTCTAGAGCGCCAGGCAGCACCATTAATAAACAAACAGTTCTGGTTGTGGACAAACTTTGTATGTAATAAATCACAGCTAGACTTCTTCACCAATGCCAATGACAACTACAATCAATCAATCAAACAAAATCTCTAGATCTCTCTAACAGTTTTATTCACAATAAAGTCAAGACAGCCAATCAGAGACAGAATTTCTCCAGAACTGCATCTAATCAAAATGCACCACATGAAGGTTTCCAGCGAGCTTCTCCACGGCAGATGTTGCTCTTCATACATCATCTTTAGCAGCAACAGGCAAACGCTGTCAATCAGACCTCACACCTGCCATCTCCATCATTTTACATGTTCTCTAAGGAACCAGCCGGCATATGTTTGTGAAGGATGGAAATCACCTTAGCTGCCACTCGGCAATCTCTTTTGAAAGTGACCTGCTGTTAGCATAACCTCCACCTTTTCAACAGTCAGTTTGTGCGAGGGGCTCGTGGTGTTTCTTAGAAATCATCGCACAAGCCCTTCGGGGAGTTTGGGTGTGTTTAGCTGCTCTGTGAAAGGATAAATAAAGCAGTACATGTGGTTTTTCCATCTGTTCTTTGAGGGAAACTCATAAATGCATGAATTTGTCTCACTGGCACTGTTTTCTACATGCAAAAGATGTTTCATCTGTTTGTGTCTAAGGGAACTTGAATTCTATTGGATGTTTCAGTTGTTCTGTGAGCTGTTCAGATTAATAGCAGCATTGTCCACAGACAGCAGGGTTTCTGTTTATGGGGATATACTGTGATCCTCAGTGTCCTTAAATATGGCCACAAACACGCTTGAGGGAATATAAGCAGATTAGTTTGACTTTATGTTGTTTTAAAACATCATCCTGGGGCAAGTTCTTTACTGTAGGTTACATAAAAAAACAGTATATGAATTTACAGGGTAACTGAGAGACAGCAGAGAAACCAGCAAACTCAGAGTTTCATTGTAAAAGGATTTCTATACTTTATCATTGGGGCTACAATGTTCACATAGAATATTTCTATTGGCATTTAAAAACATCAACAAAGATCGATGCATAAATATTACGTTCTAGAATTGTTTTATTTGACTCAGCATGTGTCATCTAAAATTAATCAATTTCATTTAAAACCCACACCATGATTCAGTAAATAATGGCTGCATGTATTAAAGGGGGCATTTATTACAAGTACTACAGCTCATTATAAAGCATTCTCATATATAAATACCACCATAAAAAAAGCCCTTGTAAACAAATTTCTCAATCTAAGATTTACAGATAATGCAAAACACCCTCCCACACCCCCAACCCAGCTAAAAATGTTTAGGTTGTGAGAACGTTTCCCTAACTTTCCATTAAATAGCAAAAACGTTAAAAATATAATTTCAAAAGTTCTAGGAAATTAAAAAAGTCCAATTTTAGACGTGGCGTTTAGACTTGTTCTGTGCATCTGTAGACTTGTTTTGTGTACTGTACACATGCGTGGTGACGCGTTAAGTTATTATCATAGCATTCATCTCTGTGTAATGATTTCGTCTCCTGTCCTCCTCCTCTTGATCGTATCCTGTCTACCCTGGAGCCACAAACTACTAGGGTGAGACAAATCAAATTGCTACCCCATACACAAGACCCGCCTTCCCCAACAAAGCTGCCAGAGCGAGTCAGACTTTCCACACAATGAAGTTGCAAAGCAGACAGTATCACAGCCTTTCACGGGTCACAGAGAAAGTCAGGGACCTTTATATTACAATTAAGCACAATCTTGTTGGAAATGTTTTGGAAGCTTTATAGTGACAGATGGGAGATTTAGTGAATGCTCACAGTTCGTGTGAAAGAGCCTGCAGTGTGAGTCACTGGAGGGTGCGAGAAGGAAGAGGTGAGGTTTGAGCTTTGGAGCTTCTCGCCCTCTATGTGCCCCCCGCTGACAAGCAGTTGTGCTGAGAGGAAATGGTCACGCAACACTTTCCAGCTTTCAGAACATTTAAAACTGCATGTGAAGTTTACTTACTGGGTACAGATAGAATTTATATGAACAATCTGCTTGACTTGTTGTACGTCCTGAGTGTATGTTCTCCTAAAGTGTTCTCCTAAGTGTGTTAAAGTCACCCAAGTTTGCTTTTTTATTCAGGTCTCCAACTTATTTTCCTGCAGGTCCACAGAGCTGCAGAATTTAGCTTCAGTCTACTCCAACACACTCAGTTCCAAAGATCTTATCAGCTGCTTTAAGGCTAGAGCTAAACACTGCAGATCTGTGAATCTCCTTGCAGACCTCAGATTTATTTACCTCGGAGTAGATCAAAAAATAAAAGGGTTCTTATAGCTCAACTGGTTAGCAGAGTAGAGGTCATGGGTTTGATTCCCAGGAAACACACATGCTGATCAAATGAAAAGCTTGAATGCACTGAAGGTTGCTTTGGATAAAAGTGTCTTTCAAATGCATAAATGAAAATAAATGTAATAGCTTTGGAAATACCACGAGGCGGTAAATATCAACCCTGCTATTTATATTTTGACACAGCTCATAAAAGTTCAATGTCTGCATGGAAACATTGTGTGATTGAGGTACAATGTTGTACAGAATTTGACACAGAAACTGTTTGTTTTACCTCAATCTGATGGACGTGCTAACAGGGAATAATACTGGCTGACACAGTAACACGACTCACATTAGACAAACACTTTAAACACTAAACGCTGTTCTTTAGTAGGTTTGACAGCAGGCAAATAATCGCGTCTCTTCTCTTCATGAGGTGCACTCAGTGACATCCTGAAGATATTTTTACCTATTTAAACTGAAATAATGACAAGACAAAAACAACGAGGGGGCAACAATTACTTTGAAGCGGCTGCTAAATCCTCTTTTATCCCTGTCTAAAAGTTTAAACAGAAAGCACTTTAACTATCATTTAAACTACCTCTGTCACACCATCATTACTAATGAACTCAGAATCACCATTAAGAGTTTGAAGTGGGAAGAAATCACCTGATTGAGTGGACCTCTCATAAAGCTCTTGACCATTTCAACATGTGAAAAAGTCATGTTCAAACTAAGTGTGGAGAGTTTGTGATACAATATATAATTTGATATATATATAAATTTGAGGCGGCTCAAAAACATTACTCTTAAGTTGTTAATAAAACACTTAAAAAATGTTTCAAAATAAAAACAACGTCTGAAAAACGTTGTTAGTTCTGACAGCAGACCAGACTCATTGACTATTCCTAAGACTAGATGGGCAGGTGATCTCACACAGCAAACATGCACAAAAACATTCAAACAACTAAATGACTTCCATCCTATTTTGCTTTTGAAAGAGTGTTTTATTCTGCTTGTTGTGATAAGCTGCTTAAAGAGACAAAATGAAAACACATTTTTGCAGTTTCTCAAAGAGGTAATGGGCTGTGGTGTTAATAAAACCATCAATCAGCTGTATTTAGCTCCGTTAATGTTTCAGGCTCATTTGTGTTGTGCCATCTGAGTCAAGACGCCTGCAGCTACAGTCATTGTTTTCAAACAGAATTTGTGCCGGCGCTAATTGAAACTAGAACAAACACACGTGTTTCTTTATCTCTGTCCCTTTAATCAACATGAAGAATAGAGAATAAAGAAAGTCTACTGAGCTATAATGAAAGCACATTTCTCTCCTAAAGATAAACAAGTGTTATGAATCCTGGCCTATGAGATGTTTACAAAACAACATGTATAGTTTGAGATTATCTATGAAACATATTATAATAGAGACCCTAGTGTATTATGGATTTATTAATACAACGCGTACAGATCAAACTCAACTCAAAAATCCACCAAATGCTCTACTGAATAGGAACCTTTTGAAACCTGCTGGTGTAGCTCCATGTGAACCAGGCCATGTGCCAGCGGTCTGAACTTCCATTCCACACAGCAGTGTTGTATTTATTAAACGTGCTATGTTTTGATTGGCTGTTGCTTTTCCACATCACACAGCACTTTCATTGTCAGTGTGGACGGACAAATTGCTGTGCTGGAAACACATGGCCTGGTGTCTTGGACAATGTTATGCATTTCTTACAGTGTCCAGAATGACAGCCGCTCACTGGCTGTAGATTCTAAACTCTGACATTATTTGAAGGGCTTCAGCTCCATCTTGCCAGCCTCTGCAGTCATGCCTCTATGTGTCTTGCTTGATTCCGGTCACTAATAACTAAAAAGTTAATAACTTTTATAACAAGCTCTATGATCTGTTTGATGACTAATGTGTGATTGACAGGGGGCGTGGCCTTTAATGCAGAACTAAAATGAGCTGCTTTCACTTTCTGTCCAAATGACCTTTAACAAAAGAGCCGTTCAGAATGATGTCTGTCTGAGACACTGATATCCAAAAATAAATACATCAGACAGAAAAAGAGAGATCAAAAAATAAAGGGAGATTATTTCATGTGAAATAGAAACAACTGATGACAGCAGCTAACCAATCTAAAACCAACAAAAGTAACTAACAACTTCCACACTCATATAATCCATCCGGCACATTCATATTAATCACAAACTGCAAAAGTTTTCTCCAGTGAACACGCAGGACGCATCACAACACACTGTTACACATACAGCACAGTAAAATGGACACAATAAAGTACAATGTGCACAAGTGTTTAAGTCGGACAGGCAAACTACAGCCTGCTGATGTCCAATGAACAGTGAACAGTGAACAATTCAACAGCTAATGCGCTAATCTTTTTACCTTTATAAGCCTCAATGCAGATATACTAAAGTGTGATGCTGTCACTGTTCAGTACAATTACATATAAATATATCATATGCAATTCATCAAAATGATCTTTGTGTTCAGATAAAAGATTTGCCCCTGGCACCTAAAGCAGATGGTAAGCAGATTATCACGGTTGCCTTGTTTAAACTGATGGTTTGTAAACAGGACTAACTGGACTTGCCTATTTGACATTCAGCAGGAAGTGGTTGTCATGGCAGCGTTTGGATCACATGTATGTTCTGTTTTTTGGATGACGGATCGTAATTGTACTTGATTAATCCATTTACTCCAGTGCAAACAGGAAACATGTTGACGTGGATGTAGGGTGCACTGCAGAATGACAATGTTGATTAAAACTAGGCAAAGTGTTTGACTATAGCTGGACACAACAACATAATCATATGTGAAAGGTTTTATGTGTGTCAGGTGTAGCTGTGATAACAAATGTGGCTTGTTACAGAAATATACACTGTCCAGGGTTCTAAAAATAGCTGTACGCTTGCCAGATTCAAACACTCCTTTGAGATGCCAATAGATATATTTTAAATATAGATATATAGGCATATATAGAGATACTCGGTCGCTCGCTTTCCTGCTCTCCCTCTGCGCGCACACACACACACACACACAAACATTTTCAGTGGAGTGTTTAAAGCATGTTCAATGGTGTTTGACAGGGAAGAGTGAGTATGTAGAGAATGAGTGAAGGATGTAGAAACACTCCACTAGATTTTAATGAAAGATGTTTGTGTGTGTGTGTGTGTGTGTGTGTGTATCAAATTTAGACCTATTTTTCAGAACCTTGAAAGCATTTGTAGCAAATTAATACCAAGTAACAGTACCCAGTAATTTTATACCTGTAATACAAGAGAACGAGAAACTTTAATGTACAGTTATATTTTGCCTCTATGAATCTTTTGGGTAATACATTACAGCTCTAATTAATAATTATGATGGTGTTTAGTTTTTATGAAGATATTAATTAAATGAAGAGCTGCATCTCCAGAGAGTCTGACCGGAGCTTGTATTCCTAAATTGGTGAGGGGAGTCATGAGAAATGAATCAGGAGTCATGAGTCTCTAACATCTGCTGGGTATTTACTGCTGGTAATGCTATAAAACCAAAAATGGAGAACAGTTATGAAGTAACAGTATGAAAGCTTTTCTGTCTGCCTCTTTTATGTATTTTATAGGACTGACAGCAAAAGCCCTTTTCTGGCCTTTTACTGACAGCATCAGTCACAGATGTGACAGGTTCAATAAAGGCATTTCTTCAAACCATCATCATACAGCCAAACACTAAAATACCATAATGATGAAGTAAACATCAAACCGCTTAAAGAAATCAAACAGATTTTCGTTCTTAGGGGCCCTTATTCAAAAACACAGCTAGACAACACTGAATGGAGGAGAACGCACCTTTACATACTGTCTGAAAAAATGCATTA
>JAZGTK010007081.1:0-19843 GCA_036877625.1 Ambastaia sidthimunki | reverse complement strand
GTATAATAAAGGCAGTTATGCAAATTGTGTGCTACAAATACGTTTTGGACACCTAACATCACGGCTGTCTCTGTGACACCTCTAGGCTCTTCCTTTTTGTTAGAATTCATGGGGCAGCCCATATATAGTAAACTGTGTGGTAGTAGAAGTGGAAGTGGATTCTAGTTCATTCAAGTTTAAAACTGTATTTTGTCATATAAGAAGTTGTCAGCTGTTAGTGTAGCTCACTGTGCAAAAATGTTGCTTTGGACAAAATGACAACAAAATGGCAACTCTTACACTAACTCAATATGCTAGGAACCTTGGGCTGGTGTTTGATGATTAGCTGAAATTCACAACTAACATTGCAACCATCTGTTGGTTATGCAGGTACGTGCTCTACAACACCAGGAAAATCTCCTTTCCTATCTGAGCACACAACACAGCTCCAGTTACAATCCCTCCTGCCAACTTGAAAATAAGATGGTTTATCATGGTTTGATGCCATCACAAACCAAAAGACTGACTTAAAAGTAAAATCTGCAGATCAGAATAAAGTGAAATCAACATGTTTTTTTTGTCTTCAAACAATTGGCTGAAGGATTTTTTTATGTTGTAATAATAATCTATTCTACACAAAGTATTCAGATTTGTCACTGATTAACATCCTTGGCTGTGATACGTGATACGTACCAATACGTGAGGTGATCGTCTCCAGGTCAGTGAGAAAGGCAGGAATCTGTTGCAGTTGTTCCTGCAGCTCCAGCACAGTTCCTCGTTTCTTCTCCCAGTGTGCACACAGCATCACCACATCCCCATCCACAGTCTGACAGAGTGACACAGCCACGGTGAAACACAGTTATCATGCCAGCAGGAACACAGCCACCACACTGCATCACAGACAATGAGTGTGAACGTACCTCTCCAGTCTTAGCACATTCTTTAGCTCGTTTATGAAGACTGACCCAGCTGTCTTCATATCTGGTGAGGGATTTAAAATTCAGTGTGGACATCATTATACTTGTTAAATATATTTTCAATAATTTTACAAAACTAGATGCCATTCCATTTACATGTTTATGCTATTTGATAGACAGATGTAATATAGCTTACAGGAGCATAAATCTTAAGTAAGATTTGGTTATGTATCCATATGAAGATAACATACCGACTGAGCAGCTCCACTCCAGCAAAATATTGAGGAAGATGTTCATCTCTTCTAGGGGAATGTGCCACACAAACACATAATATCTTAATATGTTGCATTGTTTGCAAAAACACTATTAATGAAAACTTTGACAACTATTTTATTCTTTACCTTTGTTTCTTCTTTACTTTAGCCTCCTTGGATTTGTCACTTAGGATCTTAATTCTGAAAAGGTTTCCAAAATATGAGTGCAACAATTTAAACAACAGGTCTTGTTACAGAAATATACACTATTTTATTGCTACAGTATGTGCTGAGTTCCCTGTCGACTCTATGTAACCAAAACCACAGGGAAAGTGATTTTGTGAGATGTGAAATTAGTTAAATGTGAACATGGGCAACATTATACATAATGCTTATAAATGGTAAGACAGGTATAAATGCTTATAAATGGCTATAAATGACACACAGCAGAGTTTTAACTCTTCGCCCATCACATGACTGTCAGCAGCAAGTTATAATACATTTCAGAAAGCAGTTGTTAGCATTGCGCTAACTCCACAGGACTGAAGATCTTACACATTTCTAGCAAAAATGTATAATGTTACACAGCCCCTCTTTATGTTTATACCCCACAGTCTTAGTTTTGTCCATTTCTAACATCAAAACACAATAAACACGCTGTTTTGAGTGAGGATAGCTAGCTAATTAGCTAGCATTCACTTCTCCGCTCGTGAAGAAGCCAAAGTTGTGTTAATATTGTGTAATAGTTTATGTCATCGGGTGCTAAAGAAAGTAATAATTTGCCATCTCAACACCTTATTTAGAAAACAGGTCATGAATACATACCCTGATGTGAAATCCTGCTGCACGGTTTGCAATTTTTCTCTGAAATTCTCAAACATGTCTTTGAGCTGCTTTAATTCCTCAGCATTGGCTGTATGGGTAACATTTATACAATGTGCTGTAATATTTTTATGTGCTTACAGTCTCTTAATCATTAATACGAGGACAATGTTCTGCTGTCCTGCTGTCCCGCTGTGATGGGGTTTGCTCCGTTGGACAGCGTTAGACTGGTTGGTTGGTTTATTTATCCATCCACTGTTTCAATTCCTGTATAATCGGTAGTTTCTCTGGGTCCCCAGTGATTCATCATCGACCATCGTGGCCTGTCAAGTTGCTGTACTAATCTGAGTCCTTCCTGTACTAGTTAAATTACACACACCCATAAGAGTGAAAGTGACTGTCTATGTGTTGTTCCGCAGTTCGTAGGAATGAAGTCCGAATCCTTTTAATGAATCGGTTCGTTCAAATGGTTCGTTTCAATGATCGGTCCAAAAACTAATTCATTGATTCGATAAATCATCGCTCAGTTGCGTTCCACGAAAATGTTTTCCATGGACAATGTCAACTTTTATTTATTTGTTTTTATAATTCTGCGTCACCCGCTTAGCAAAGTTGTTACAGTCGAGTGATTTGCAAACAATGTGCGAACCAGTTTGACTGAATCACAAAAAAAGAATCAAAAGAACAATTCGTTTATGAATCAGTATAACGGAGAGGCGGATCCTTGAGTTGGACCAAAGCTTTATAAACCTCTCGATGACTTTCCAATGAAGTACGAGCCAGTGAAGTTTTGCAGAGAGCAACAGGTCCTTCTATCCGCTATCCTGGACGTGTGTGCGAAACAGTAACTGCATTTAACATGTTATGCCACATTACTCGTCCGGACTCTGTTGTTCTGGAAGTGGAGGCAGATGCAAAAGCAAACGGAGAAGAAGTCCTAAATAAGGTGAGCAAAGTCTCAGAGCTCGTTTTTCAAAAGTTCTTTCACAATTTCTTCATAGTTACATTTGGCTCATTAATAACTGACTGAAAAAAAGTTAGTGTTAATATTTTATTTGTTGTTTACAAAGAAGAGTCACTTTATAACTATTAAAACTGCATAAAGAACGCGTGTTTAGAAAAAATATATATTTTATATATTTATTAATGTGCCAGAAATGTAGTATGAAAGATTGTTCTGTACATTCATACCACATTCCCACTTGACTTCCTCTTATGTAACAGCATGTTGTGTCTATTCAGATAAATCACCCATATGCATCCGAAAAATCTTGGAATATAATATTTTTGTGTGTTTGTTTGTTAGTTTGTTTATTTATGTTTATTTGTTTTTATACTTCAAAGATATGTCGGAAGATGGGGATCATAGAGGTGGATTATTTTGGACTCCAGTTCACCGGTACAAAAGGAGAGATATTGTGGCTAAATCTTAGGAACAGGATTTCTCAACAAGTAGACAGCCTGTCTCCATGCAAACTGAGGCTGCGAGTCAAGTTCTTTGTTGAGCCGCATCTAATTCTGCAAGAGCAAACAAGGTGAAATTTCAGTGAATAACAGTGCAGCCCAACATGCTGTAAAGGTTTTAATATGCTGTAAAGCAAAATAATGTGAAAAGCAGTTTATCTATATAGATAAACTTAAATTGAATTATTTTATTATGGATCTGCATTACTAACACTGACTCCATCTATAATCATGATAATGGAAACCTTTTTAATGAAACTTTTTCTATGAACGAAAAAAACAAAACATGCTCTGTGTCTGCAGAGTTGCTGAGGTTGTACATTTTTGCTTACTGTGGAGAACATGAAGCACGTGGATAATTGGTCTGTTTTCCATTTGTTTTTTCTCACCAGAGCAAACAGGAAGTAGCAGTGCTGTGTAATTTTGTGTTTACCTTTCACCCACATCTCCATGCATCTTTCATATAATGTCTCACGTCTGATCCTGTGGCAGGGAGTTAACTGCTGCATTGCATGTTTGTTCTTGAACTGGCACACTTTCAGATAAGGAGTGCCTCTTGTATGGTCTTATAATGTGGCAGAAATTGTTCTCTGCAGGCAATTTAAGGCACATGTATGTTTAAACATGTTGTATGAATGTGTTTGTAAATGCATGTCCGGATCAGTCCAGTTGTGAGTCTCCAAAGTCACAGAAAGTAACTCTTTTGTTACAGCGTGTTCCAGTCTAGAGGACTAGTGGAACTGTTTGGTCACGTCCGATGAGTGCTGTTGGTTTGGAGGGTGGGGGTGGGGAGGTGTCAGTATGTCTGGCTGTTTCTAAGTTGAAACACATTGTAATGTGATTCTCCTTCTTACATAACATTATACAATAGTGGAACAGGATCCAGACCCGTGCTTTTCTGCGTTTGTTTTTGTTCTTCATGAAAAGGATTTTTTTTTAAAGGAATTCGTTTTAAATCGTATTGAAGTGTGCAAACATAGATCATTGTGAAGGCTGCAGATTTCATTGTGTTATGTTAAATAATTCCTGGTTTTTAATAAATAGGCTAATTGTTGTATTGTTTTAAGATTTACAAATTGAAGTACTTAGGTTTAGCAACAAGTTTAAGCTACATTATTGTATTGCATATTAATCTATGTGATTTCTTCCTTGTACAAATGATTTATGTTGAGGTATTGAAATATGTAAGAAGTTTGATTCTGTTACTGAAGTTCACTGGGGTTAGTTTACTATGTAAACTTGGATTCAAGCCAGCTTCATTTTTGGAGATACTGTAGATGTGGAACTGACAGTGCATGAAACTACTACTGTGAGTTTAAACCAAAGCTTTGCAAGTACAGTGTGATAAAGAAGAGCCTAAGCTTTTTGTCTGGTTATTGTTATTGTGTTGCAATACCTGTGAATTTTCATTTGTGCCAACCTTGTGTTTAGCAGCAGTGAAGGTATAATAGTTTTCTGTTATTGACTCACATAGGCAACATTCTAAATTTAGCTTGTACTAATAATTAGCACATTTTAGCTAAAGTTTGTTTTAAAAATGCACATTTTCAGCCACATTTCATGTTACTAATATTACTTAATGGTTTTTAACATTCAGATGCTAAATGTGGATTTACGCCGTGTTTGTTAACAGGTTTTGTATCTTCTGTTTTTCTGCAGACGTTTGTTTCTGATGCATGTGAGGGAGGAGCTTGTTAAAGGAAGCTTGCGATTGGACAGGGAGCAGGCCATAGAACTCAGTGCGTTATTGGCACAGGCAGAGTTTGGAGATTACAACCATAGCAGAGCCAAATACTGCTACTCCCAGATATATGGTCAGGACCAGAGCCATGACACCATGAACAAGTAAGAACAGAGAATTTATAACAAACTCACAGGTTCTTTCTCTGAATGCAAGTCAGATGCCTGCAGATAGAATTTCTTATAAACTTTGTTTTGTGTGTGTGTGTAAATTGTTCTCATAGTATTTGTATGAGGCATAAAAAACTGGAGGGTGTTAGTCAGACATCAGCTGAATATCAGGCCCTGCAGCTGGTTTCCTCCCTCAGTAGCTACGGTGTGGAGTGGCACTCTGCCCGGGACTCTGAAGGACAGGAAATGGTCATCGGTGTTGGACCAGAGGGCCTGTTTGTCTGCAAAACAGATTTCACTCCTATTGAAAGGTGCAGACATATAACAACAACTGATGTGCTGATATCAGGCTTGTTTAGAAATATGTTTCAATGCTGTTCCATGATTTCTGATCAAATGATCTCTCTGTTTCTTTCAGAATCATTTACCCAGTTATTCAAATGGCTACTCAGTCTGGAAAGAACGTATATGTGACCGTCACGAAGGACAGTGGGGACAGTGTGGTACTCCTGTTTAGGTTCATTAGCCCCAATGCTGCCAACGGGTTATATCGTGCCATGACAGAGTTTCATGCCTTCTACAGGTGTGTAGTATTAGAATTCTATCAGCCTTAGCGGGTAAAAAACATTCTTAAAGAAAAAGGTTGCAGATTTTTAGGTCACATCGCCAAAGTTGTACTCTATCTGCATTAAGGAAAATATGAAAGGCTCTATGGGTTCGTAAGATTTCCACAATTTTTAAAATTGTTAAAAGATTTCCAGAATAAAATTTTCTACAACAGATTTTATAAAGTAAAACAATTTTATATAAGCGATAAGTCATGCTTGCATATGTTTTATATAACACGATTTATATCACTTAACTCCTCAGGTGTGATACAGTAATGAGCACAGTGAAGATGCAATATAATCGTGACTTTAAGGGCCACCTGGCCTCTCTCTTCCTCAATGAAAGCATTGATCTTGGTAAAAGGTACATCTTCGACATCCAGCGCACATCCAAAGAAGTATACGACCGTGCCCGACGTGCCCTGTTCAATGCTGGGATGGGCGTGACTGGATGTGGGGGTCCCTGTCCCACACCACGAGCTGAGATGGATGACAGAACATGCGTGAACTGCAGAGAAACTCACGTTCTGAGGGAGAAGCTCCAGAGGTTGCAAGAGGCCCTGACCTGCGCTGTGTGCTGCGAGCAGGAGATCAATGCTGCATTCTGTCCTTGTGGACATATGTTCTGCTGCTATAACTGTGCCAGCAACCTCCAGGTGATTATTGTGTAACTACTACAACATCAGTGCTGTTTAAAATAAATACACGAGTAACACTAGTGGTTAAAATCAATGTATCAGTACTGGTAAGTGTTGATCTAGCAAAAAACACAAGTCTAAACATGATTTTTTTATGTATTAGAATTCAAGATACTTTGTTTTTTAAATATAAAATGAAAGATTTTCTTATTGACTGGGTTAATGATTAAAAGAACATACAGGTTACCCTTCTAACACATTTCTTGATGTGTTGTCAGCCGCTTTTATCTGTTCAAGGCTGAAGATCTTGCTAGTCAGAAGTCCTCCATGCATGTACAGTTGTCCTATGACCCTTTCTCCCTCTGACATCATACAAGTGTCATAGGAGTTCAGTGGTACATACACAAAATGATTGACTGTATAAATTGGCACAGTCTAATTGCATAATTATAATAGCATGACAACAAAAGATCAGATATACAAATGCAGATAATAGAGATATGTAATGTGTAATATATAAAGTAGAACATGGGGTATTAAACTTACTTTTTTGCTTCTTATCAGTATTGTCCGGTGTGCCGCTCAGGGGTGGACCGCATCCAGCACATATATTTACCCACCTGTGCCAAAAGCAAAATCCAGCACCTACAGTGTGCCCAGAGGGACTGCCATCACAGAGAACTGTAGCCATAAAGAAAAGACCTGCCAAATGTAGGACAGATAACTTGCTATGGTTATAGTTAAATATTCTAAGGAGTCAACATAACTGCACATAGAGAGTCTGACTGTCATTACCTCAGTTAGATGACTGAACTGTCAGTACTGCAACATTCCCCAAACTACAGAGGAACAGTATAACAATACTTCTGAATTTTGGTCTGTGCATTCTGACTTATTCAACTGCTAATCATTTTGGTATTTATCACATTATAGAGAGGTGTAAAAAAAAAACAATTACCTGCAGTTTCACTACAATTGCCTACAGTTTCAGAGAGTGTTAAAATACATCACAGGCAAATATTGATCACTGTACTACTGTCTGTCATATTGTTTTTAGATTGTGTATTGCCTCCTCTTAAATCAAGAGTTTATTTCCTATTTATTTTATGTTGATTTTGTTGCATATTCTGCAACAAGTCTTAGATAAGTATTGCTATATATAATAGCTAACACTCCACAACAACCATATACAGCGAAAAATGATTTTAAAGGTATTTTATATATACACAGCCATAAGTTTGTGCAGTTGTATCTTAAAATAGAAATGAAAAACATTTTTGGTACATGATTTGGTACATTTGAAACTATGATGTTCTTTTTATTATCAAAGTGAATTTTATCACCTTGTCATTTGTTCTTGTCCTGGGGTTGTTTCTTGTAAAGCCTGTATTCACACAAGCTGTATGTGTTGGGTGGATTGTTAAAACTGCACTGTCACACCTTACACCTTTTATTTGCACCCTAGCCAATAGTAAATGAAATACTACACCCTGTTCATCATGATACACCCAAAGGTAGCTGTATTATATTTAAATAAGCAAACCTTAGAATTAATTATGAACTGCAACTGAAACTGAGTTTCAGTCAATATTAACACAGTATGGAGCTATAAAGCTGCTCTTCTGTAACATGTATTATTGTGTCAGAGCAAAGTAATATGAAGACATGCACGTACTGTACTAATATACTGTAGATGTAATTGTACTGATATGCTGTATGTATTACTGTACAGAGGTGTACAGTGTCTGATATATTGATTGCAAAGGTTATACCTAATAAAGGTTTAACATGACTCTGCACAAAAAGTACAGTAAGGATGATAATATTTCTTTACAGATCATAGCCATTGTCTTTAATATGCTGTTTAAAAAATGGATATAACTTATAACCTGCACCCCAAATACAATATTTTAGATTAAATGTATTATAAGCATTAAATGTGTTAATTTTATCAAATGGAGAAAGACTTCAATTGGCAACTGGCAAAAATTGTTCAAAAAATGGGCATTTTAAAACAGCCCCTTAATTTTTTTATTGTACTAGATTAAGAGGGTCTGTAAAATAGGAGACTGGAACAATGTACAAAATGTTCTCCATGCATACACTATAGACTCACAGACAAACCTACAGCTCAAAGTTCATCACTCTTGCTCAACTGAACCCATCTCAGTCACAGGCATTTTCATGTGAAGCTATACTTTGAGACCTGAGAGAGTTCTTATCAATTTGCCAACTGAACACGTCACTTTGACATGAGGCAACAGTTTTGAGAGTCAGTCTGTCAATCATTTGGCATCTTTGCATACAGTTGCATACTTTGTGCATGTATGAAAGATTGTTATGCGCAAGCAGAATGTCAGGCTTTAACTAAATATATACACATAATACATACATGCATATATACACACACACAAACATACAGTATATATGTAAATTTCTAATTACATTCTTAATAGTGTATTAATAAAATGTTAGTGCATCAAATAAAAGAGACTAAAATTGGCACAGTATTTTATTAGAATGATTATACAGATACAATAGATTTGTACTATACAGGAAGTCATTGAACTGGACATAATCACCAAAAGTCGAGTCCGATGTTCCTTTCCATTTCATAAAAATCAAAACAGCTCTAACTACAAAAAACTTGCAAGCACCACCAAAGAAATAATCACTGACTTCACTGAACAGTCTTGGATGCTCTGTTCACATAAACACGCCACAGTTAGAAAAATTGAGGTTGACTCTTGTCTTAATTGCTTTTTGTCAGATTGTAGAAAAGGAGCTTTTCAAAGAATGAGAAAAATATCACAGGTACAACGAATCACACAAAATATTCATTTACACTGAATATATAAGAAATGAGAAATCAGTTATGTGCTATTTTTAAGGTGTCACTCTGGCGATTGAGGTTTAACAGGGGGTGAAAGATCTACCCCAGAACAACCTTTACAACATTTAAAAAACAATGAAATCAGTGACTGCATGTTTTCTGTATAGGTTGATCTCTAGACATCAAGTTTGGTCTCCCAACCCATAATGAGGCCTTGTGCTATTGCTAGAACTATTCCTGGCTATACATTGTTGAGGCATGTGCATACAGCAAAATTCTGACTGTCTTTGGATATATAATATAAAAGCCATATTGTTGATGCCCAGCATTGTACATACAACAGAATGTTGTATTTTTCCATATGAACACATTTTTGAAGCAAGCATATAAGCTACATTCACAACTTGACATGCTATTTTTTATACATTGGGTGCATGTACAGTGATGGGCTGTAGAGGGCGCAATAGTCATCCAGTTAGTTCTCGAGAATCGCAGCGCTCGAGCCAAAATGATTCGAGTCCTAACTCTGAATGTTGTTGCAGAACGTAACAGGAACAAAACAGTCATTGGACCAATTTCTCGACCTGAGGATGCAGTTTGACTAATTTTATAATTCATTTAATGCCTTTATGCCTTCAAGTGGCCCTTCAATAATATTTGATGTTGCCTAGATACTAATACATCGCTGTTGTCAGGTCGAAACTGAAGCACACCCCAGTTTAAGGAATATTACGACCAGTGCTGAAACCTGACTGTATTCAATGAAGTTCTCCTCACAGTGAACAAATACACTGAGGTTTGTACATACACAGGGAAAAACGAGAGAGAACATTATACATATAACGCAAAAACAATCCAGACACATAGACAGTTTCATAATGGTTTCTAGTCTATTGTGTCATAGCGCTGAGCCTTGTACTGCCTTACCCATATCACCATTACAATAGACTGCATTGAACATACTGTAGCTATGCATGGCTACTGATCAACCACCCCTTACATATTTTTCCTTCATTATCCCCTCAAAAGTGCATAAATCTATCCAAATAGGACTGAATGTGCAATCAGGCATTACTTTTACAATATGAGGTCTATTGTGATTCCATCTGAATGTTACCCTAGATAGACAACAATGACTTTTGTTGACAACTCATAAGCACACCTATCAGAATGTATAGCATTATAGCAGATGATGAACCACAGAGGTGGTGAAATGAAGTGTTACATAAACTCTGCTTTAATCTACTTTAATATTTCTACTTGTGCAAATAGCAAAATTCTTATATGTATTCAGATATTATTTCTGACTTCATAACAGCACTTAAATTGATCGAACAGTCAGTGAAGTTGTTTGTAAGATATTTTGTGACTGTTCCACACAAAAAAAGCATCTTAAAACTTTTCCATAAGGCTTTTGATTTTACTTATGGAATATAATAAACAATTATATTCATCATTGAAAATATTTTTTGTCTTTTAACCTTATCTATAATTGCAAATTAATTTATTTGAACCTATTAAATATGACCAGCACAGCAAACAAAAAGAAGCAAGGAAAATAGATAATATAGATATTAGATATTCAACATTCAGTATTTGGGGTTTCCAGGTTTGTTTGATGTTTGTTTTTGTAATACACAGAATTGCAACTCTGTGGGTCAGTACAATGATTGTAGCCATGTCCATTTTATGCCATTAGTAGCATATTGCTAATAATAAAGACATTATATATCATCAAAATTTAATTGTTATTTAATTAAACATCTTTTAAAGTGACCCAAAGTGGGCCTTAGTCAGACTAGATGCCATGATACATCTTTAATATAATACAAATAGAAACTGCCAGAGAAAAATTTCTCAGATTTGCTATTTTATAACTCTGGACACATTGTTACAGAGATTTGGAGATTTGGCTGGACACATTGTTACAACAAAACTGTAATAACTGTATGTTGATGCTTTAGATACTCTTGCAAACCAATTCATTAAATTCTTAATGTTAAATTTAATCCTGTGTTTGCTTTAGATAATTGAACTTCATTAGATTTAATCAATTTCTTATACAGGCAGGTTTCGATAGAAAAGAATGCTACAAAAATACCTAGTTGTTTATGTATGGTGACTGTGTCTGTAAAAGACAGTTTATTATTGCAGCTGGACTAAGTAAGGCCAAACACACTTAGAAATGGTGGAAAGACATGATTGTTGAAAAATACTAAATGAGCAGAGCTTTGCACCTAAAATGGTTAGTAATGCACAAAATGACTAACAGCACTCAAAACTGTCTGTTGCTGTAGTAACCAAACAGAGGTGGGAATCTTTCCATCCATTCATTCAACTTCCTTTAACCTTTCTTTAAAGTGCTAATGTTCTGACTAGAGTGGAAACTTCTCTACACATGGCCATTTGGATGATGTGAAGATTCCTCAGTTGCTTTCTCACTCAAAACTGAAATCACAGATTTAATCAGGCCTTCTGACTGGGCTATTTGTTAAATGCACATGTGAGGTATGTAAAAGCTCAGTATTGCATATCTAGAAGACTAACGACAATTGAATTAAAACAAGACTAAATCATTCAACATTCAACAATGTATCTTGATGCTATACTTGACCTAGGTCTGATTCAAAGTAGTCATTCGAGCTAAGCTTGTCACTCACATACAACATTGTGTAAGTAAAGACTTATTGGGGGCAGTAACAGTTGGAAGGTGGTTTCTGTTGAGATAATCATACTCGCACAGCTCACCGCAACACACTTGTAATCATAATCAAGTACACAAATCTCACTGTTAACCTTTTGCCATCAGTCCCTGTAACAGTCCTCATCCAGTAAAGGCCCTGAATATGAATGAATTCAGTACACGTAACAGGAGACTGAGTTAAACACAAAACGCACAGCAGGCTGGGAACAAAAAGGGAATACAAACCTTGCAATATACCACCCAAAATTATACAGCTGATTTAAAAAAAATGATTAAGGATTAATATGACATGACTCCAATGATCACACACACTCTTGTGTAAAACAAACTAACATTACAGTAACCTGCACACGAATGTCACAGGAAAGCAACAAAGTACCAAAATGTAAATCTGGGTTCCTTGTCCCTCTTTGAGTGTGGGTCCATGGCAGTGATGGGGAATGTTTTGTTTAGAGTCTCTGTGTGGTTGAAGCAAAGCATTTTCTTGGACGCCAAGCAAAACCACATTTTTTTCAGTTAATCAAAGTTGCCCTCTTTTAAGTAAGGCTAATTAATATATTTCTTTGTTAGAAAACAAACACATTTGTAACAGGACTCCCCACCACTGCTCTGTGTTCAGAGACCCATCAGGAGCCTGTGCTGGAGCGGCCCTCAATGCTGACCTTCAGCTGATGTGGTAGGAAGGAAAATTTGGGTAAACTCTGAGGGTCCTCCTGTGACCTTGTCACCTCCCCTTTTTCTGGGGCAGACCATCTTCTCTTCCGGCTACCTGCTCTCACAGCACCAGATGTGTATGTTTTCTCTGCCTGGGCTTGGTGGTTCACCATTGTCTGTGGGTTTATGCCCCCATTCTCAGAGAGGGTCAATACATTTACAGGGTTGGAAGTCTCAACCACTGTTCCTGCTAAACTGTTCTGCTCTCCTGATGTAATTTTATATCCCCTCGTGCGATTCTCCATTTGGGTTGATCTGTCATTAGTTGGCCCGTTGCTTTTGGCTGTTTCACAATAAGGGCTGTTGTTTTTCATCACAGAGTCTGAAAAGTAATCTTTCTTTTGAATGTTGTTTTTTAAACCTTTAAGGGTGAGAGAGATACAAACATCACCCACGGAGAGCTTGGCACAAGATAGTGCCAGCAACTGGGTGGTGCGGTCAGGGCAGCAGGACGACCAACCTTGACCAAACACGAAGAAGGGATACTCCACCAGTACTTCTACACACACCTAAACACAAAAATAATATTTTAATAAATTTCCCAAAGCGCTTTTCTATGGAATCAAACCCATGACCTTGTTTTTTTTGGGACCTTGTGTCCTCATTTAAAATAAGGAGACTCACCTGTGCTTTGTTCTCTCCTACTGAGAACTGTATGATCACAGCATTGGGTGTTTGGCCGTACTCGATGCGCTCCACAGTGCTGGAGTCGATCTTCAGTTCTCCGCTGACCTCTGCGCTCTGCACAAAATCCTCTGTCCGTAGATCCTCAACACGCTTCAGCTCGCCATCCGCCAATTGGATAATAGAGCCTTTCATGAAAAACGGTGGTAGACCCGCTGATGGTGATGATGGTGAGCTGTGAGGGCTTGCGGATGTTGGAGGTGTTACAGGAACTGGAGATGCCACTACACTTGCTGATAGAACAGGCAGCTGCAATTGGGTTGGACTTTGAATGACGCAAGGGGCTTGACCTGCATCAGACTCTGTAATGTCTTTACCATTGGGTAAAACTGCAGCTGCAGGTGGGGCTGTATTAATGAAGCGCTGATGCAGAGCTGCTGATGCATTAGCTACACTGGGGATGGCAGAACAGCGGGTGATCTCTGGCTCAGCAGTAGATGGATTGATGTTAGTGGCACTCACTGGAATGAGCAGAGAGGGGCTGCCTGAGATCACCACGTGCTGTGCCAGGTTGCTCTGGTAACCGGCTACTGCTTGCTGGGGCCCACTAGCAGCACTGGTAATATAGCCAATGATTGGGAGCTGTGTGGCAGAGTACAGACTGGTGGGGAGCTCCTGTTGAGGAGTGTTGTGAGGAGCCTGCAGGAGTGTGTGTGGGGAGATTGTGGAGGCTGGACACACCTGGTTGTCTGAGGACACAAGGGTGGGGACTCTGGACATGGGCTTACCTAGGCAGATGCCTCCTCTCTCAGTAAGATGCAAAGATGAATGTTCTTTCCCCAGGATGCTTTGGAGCTCTGTATTACTGTTTGCTGCAAGGTGGCTACTGGATACCAACATCAATGATGTCTGCAGGCCTGATCTGTCATGAGTGCTGTAGTCTGCTGGGAGCAGAACCTGAGCTTGGGTCTGGAGACCCATATTGTGATTTTGTTTGTGGCTCTGGTCAACCTCTGGTTGGCTGAAAATTCCTTTGGCTACAGTAGTCGTGCTTTTGACAACTGTAACCTCTCCTAGCACACCATTCTGCACCTCTCTGGGATGGGAGTCTAGTTGCTTTGCAATGAAGCCATCATTGTAATGTAGCACCACTTGGGAAGGGGTGAGAGCCAGGCCATGAGGGGCAAGAACAGCTGAGTGTGGATGAATTTGAAGGGGCAACTGAGCAGTAGGGGAAGAAACAGTTAAACCCAGAGGGGCGCTCTCTACCTGGATGCACTGACTATGAGACACATTTGTCACAGAGGAAATCACATGTTGACTCTGTGAATCAATGCTAGAAGCTGAGTTGACAGCTGTGGTGGCCAATGCCTCTGGTGGAGTCCTCCGTGGCTGTGTTGGACTGGTTGTGGATGGCACAATCTGGGAAGAAATGTAACTTGTATAGGGGCCTATGAGCTGGACATTAGGGGGAAGTTGTGTATACTGGACAGAGCCTATGGTTTGAGGAATGGTAGCAGAGAGAACAGCAGGATTGGCTGTTAGCACCGTAGGCCCAGAGAAGACTCCTCTGTATGTGGAGCTATTGGAAGAGAATGAAAACCCAGCAGATGTAGTCGCTGGAGGATATTCTGTCACCACAGTCACAGCCTTATTAGATGGTGGGGGGGTGTCAGGCTCAGCTCTCTTACTGCCTACATTGTTGGGGATGTGGGCCATGCTAGCCATGGTAGCAACACTAGCTAGCCAAGCCAAATTCTCTCCACTCTGGCTCTCGCTAACAGCAGCTGACACCAGCACCTGCTTCTCTTCTAGAGCTAAGATCTCCCGCTTCTTTGGCGGAAGGCATTCGTTACTGCGCTCCTGGTTAGACTTCATGGTCTTTGAGCTTTTCCCTGTGTTTTATTCTAAAAGTCTTGATCAGGATGGTGTACAGTAGAACTCAGTTATCAAGATTTTCATTGTTCTACAGCTTTGCACTTTTCTTTTCCATAGTTTTGCCCATTGCCATGCCTCTTCTCATAAAGGGATCCATGAGATTCATGTGGAATCATATTTCTCTTATTGGTCCTTACCTTTATCAGATAGACAGAAACACAACAGATTATGAACCACAAATTATATTCTTGTCTTAATATACATTCAGTTATGAGTGTCAAATAAATTAATATTGGAAAATAATTATTCATTTTGTTTAAATGGTTTAAATTTTAAGCCCTCTGTCCTGGTCTGTAACACAAGATGTAGAATAAGAAAAGGTCATGCATTAAAGTGCTCTCAACAAAATAAATTGGTCTCTGACAAACAAATCTGCTTATATATAATGAAAAATCTGCATTGCATTTTTTTATTTCATCAGAATAAACAGCTGATGGCCATCAGTGGAGAAAACATGCATTTGTAAACACAACGGTGTAATTACAGCATCTACCAGCAGAGGCTAACTTGCTATGCTAACCTAGCCAAACATTGACCCTTTTGACTGAGCATTACTACCATTATAATTTCTGTGTAAAGGCAGTATAAATCATTTTTTTTCATGTATTTATAAGAAGAAAGACAAACCGCTTCATTTTAATCCTGCAACAATACAATTTGCATAACTCAATTTTTGTTTATTCAAAATCAAAATCAAGTTCACACTATTTAATTCAAGGGATAAATGTGCTGAAATTGTTTTCTTTTACATCTCATGTCTACAACATGCCTACATATATCTATAAGAATAAATGGAGAAGAGGATAAAACTTAGCATGCGGCGAGTGTGTGGACAGGAAAAAGACAAAGGAAGCGAGAGAGACAGACAGAGAGAGAGAGAAAAATAAAAAATACTGGCTCTCCTGACCCACATTAAGCTCTGCCTGCAAGCAAGCGTGGTTATCGAGTTAGAGTATAACAGAGGAGAAGAGAGAGAGAAAGAGATAGAGAGAGAGGAAGAGAGAGATCTCTTCACCACAGTAGATCTGCACCAATCACTGTCCTACTTTCCTCTGCTACTGCTTACACCACACACAAGCATTAAATGCATCAGTCTATTGTACACAGAGCACAATACACACGCAAACACCATCAGCATATCGCCTGGACTGACACGCACTTATGCATATGTGATTTGGTGCAGAGAGCTCACGTATAAAGAACAATAGAGTGATAGTGCATACATCACAGTGCTACATAGTGTTCAACACACACAGCATGTTAACAACAGTACTGTACATACACAGTGTTGCATTCACCTATATAATTTTACACATTCAGAGGGATCAGCTTATAAAATAATGCAATACAATATTAGGTCTTCAAACTGAACAAAAAACAACTATGGACAATGCAAACGGATAACATTGTTTACCATTAACCTCAAAACAAACTCATTCCTGCAATCATAGAATTGCTTTGATGAAACAGAGAAACTGAAGACAGTAAACTCAGTCCTCCATAGAGATTATAAAAACCCCTGAATCTATTATTTGCATGGGCATTTAGTATACTTGTTATTAGGAAATAGTACCTAAGCTCACTGAGTCTAAATATTTGCGAGTAAATAATTAACCCAAGCTAATCCTAAACGCTAATAAAGCTGCACAGATACAATAGTGCAGCTCATCTGTTTTATTTTTGTTAGTGACCTATCCAGTATCATAGAGCTATAGCCCATGTCAACCACAGATGGATTTTCTATTGCAAGAACAGCCCCCCAACGCACATACACTCACTCATATTGTGAGTAGCCAAAGAGCCAGAAAGATTAACAACCTGCAGTATCCTTCTAGTTCTTTTAACAGTAGATCTAAAACTCTGCAGGCCATTGCAGTATAGATCCAACACACAACATTCACACAAATACACACACAAATTGCACAAATGCACTAATAAACCAACAAAAGCAATGTTACTGTAAGATTGCTCACTAGTTGCTACAAAACGATGACTTCAAAATATCCTGATTTGCAAATTTAGCTGCCACACAAACAATGTTACATACGTTTGTTCTTTATGTAGAATCAAGTTAAATCTATGCTCAGTGTATTAATGTAAAATCTCTAGGAACATAAGATTTGCATTGTGCTGTGACACCTTTTCAATGATGTCATCTCGGAGATGACTGAAGCAAAGGAAACTGGCGATTACATGCACAGACACAAACATAATTAGTCTAAAATTAAACGCACATAAAAACGTCTTTTGTTTCTAAAAAAACAACATGCTGATTTAGGGGCCAATTGATTTTTATTTGTCACTGTAGTGCCTGTAAAGCTCCTTGTTGCACTTGACGACCTTTAATGTGGGTGTCTGTCCCTTTAAGAGGCAGTCTAGGGAGTCCTAAGCTAGACATGAATCCAAACAGAGCTGTTGCTGCCTTTACAATGACTAAAGCYTGTTTCTCTGCTCTCGCTYTCTTTCCCTATAAGCAAAAGAGCACAATATACAGACTGACACTGAAACRCATTTGCATATAATTGGACAAATATTTCTGCACAGCATAATGACTGTTATTAGCTAAAGCTAAATAGATAAATTACTGAAATACATATTATTTCCTTCCCAGCTTTGCTGGGAATATTACAGTATATATATGTGAGCATATATAATTCAAAAAATAAAACGCATATGTTCCAGTAATGGTATGATGCTTACCTTTTCTTTAACAACTCTCTCTCTCTCTGCACTATATGTGTAACTCACTCTATCCACTGGCAAGCTGTCCTTTGTCCAGGTTTAGCTCAGCTATCAGGTCACACACACAATCCTTTGATGTATATTTTCTTCCATGTCCAGTGTTCCCCCCCGTCTTGACTCTCCTCCACTTCCTTCGACAATCGCTCGGAGGGCTGAGGGTAAAGGAAGTCCCCTTGTCTGTGCTGTTTCACTAGCCCTATGTGTGAGAGCTACAACGTATGTTATGCAAGGCAAACAGACTGCCAGCCTTCGCTCTCTCTCTCTCTTTCTCTCCCACCCTCTCTTTTGCTCTTCACACACGCACATACACACACACAGTGCTCTGGAGAACACGGCTCCTCCCCCCCCAGTCAGCCTCAGCAGCCTCATCAGGTATTCATTCAAAAAACACACTCCACTTGGCAGGGCGCCCAGACTACACACACATGGAGAGAGAGAGGGGAGGGAGGAAGGGAGAAAGGGAGGGGGAAGGAAAAACTGTCAGCAAGGGACCAAGCACACTTGAAGAAACACGTAGCACAACACAAGCACTGCCTCATATAGGCAACCACAACACACTCATAACACAAACATACATCAACAGAAATCGTTGTAAAGGTTTCTCTGAGCTGCTCTGTGTGTTTTCTCTCTTTCAAGGACTAATTCGTTTCTCTCAGTGGAAAACTAATTTGCCCATATCTGCCTTGCCACCATTAGGCGTGATGCGAGAGTAAGCACATTTGCATACGGCTGTACAAGCTTGCCCTCAAATAAACTCCTCTACACCAAAAAACAAGCAGGCAGGGCCCAGCTAGACATATAAGGTCCTCAGCATATACAATTCAGATCCCCTTCAAAAACAAACAAACAAACATACGCACACTTATACATAGACACACAAACATACATGCCTTTACATAATCACACACACAAACACAGATACTGGATACATGCTAGATTAAGCATGCAAAGCAGTTGTAACTCACCCACGGGGGACCCACATTCAAATAGACAAATCACGCTCTCCATCACACTCAGACACTGATTATAATGCACATACAAAAATGGTATCTGCGTGCACAACCTTGGGGAGATCTAAAAACACCCTGTGTTCAAAACACGTGCTGTCAACAAGGAGAAATGCTGGGAACATGAAAACTCCATCAGCAATGTGTAACCTCTAATATTAGCCTGGCCTGGTTTACTCTCTCCGAGCAGATCCCTGCACTGCATTAACTTTGTTTGCCAAGCCACAGGCCAATAGCAAGCCACTACATAGTATATAAAAGGAAAAAGCTCCTTTGGTTCCTATCAGAAAACTCAGCAAATCTAAATGCTTCAGTACTAATCCAAGCATAGACGATTCTTAGTGTATTATTCACTCATGAAGAACTAATTGCCTGTTTAATTTGCTTGAGCAATAACTAAGTTTTAAGATCTTCATAAACTTGTCTCAGATACAAAGACTTGGCTATATAGTAGACGAACTACTATTACATGAACATCTATGAGTACTCATATATAGAGTAATGCACATACCCATGTCTTAAAAATAACTTTCAGGAAAAACTAAAGACAGTTCTTTCCATTATTTTCATGACTGTCAGAAACAATAGGTGTGTGATGGTCTCAGCTGAGATGGTTAGTTAAAGAAGACCTGTACTGCTTTCACTCTGGATGGCTCAATATCCAAACCCTACAAAGTCCTGCAGAGAGACAGTCTTTGATATCTTCATTCCTCCTGAAAGCAGGAGATTTTGGGTGGGTTGCTATGTA